>BMAU01015836.1:0-92086 GCA_019973935.1 Trichonephila clavipes | reverse complement strand
GTTTTCGATTTAAATGAGATGGTTTTCGATTTAAATGAGATGGTTTTCGATTTAAATGAGATGGTTTTCGATGTAAATGAGATGGTTTTCGATGTAAATGAGATGGTTTTCGATGTAAATGAGATGGTTTCAAATGAGAGGGTTTCAAATGAAATGATTTTCAATTCAAATGAAATGATTTTCAATTCAAATGAAATGATTTTCAATTCAAATGAAATGATTTTCAATTCAAATGAAATGATTTTCAATTCAAATGAAATGATTTTCAATTCAAATGAAATGATTTTCAATTCAAATGAAATGATTTTCAATTCAAATGAAATGATTTTCAATTCAAATGAAATGATTTTCAATTCAAATGAGATGATTTTCAATTCAAATGAGATGGTTTCATGATTCATTTCAAGTGAGATGGTTTGCAATTCAAATGAGATGGTTTCAAATGAGATGGTTTGCAAATCAAATGAGATGATTTCAACAAAGGTCGTTTTCGTTCCAACAAAGATTGTTTTCGTTTCAAAAAAGGTCGTTTTCCATTTCCAATCATTTTTTGAAAGGGTCACGGTGCTCAACTATTTTTTCGACCGACTGTAGTATTCTATTTTCATTTATATTTAAAATTCCATGCATTAAAGATGTATTAATTACACCAAAACATATATATGATTTAAAAACTCACTTCTTAAACTGGATTTAGAAATTCCATTCGATTGAAAATTTAGTGAACACAATCTTTTATTGCCAAACTATTGCAAGAAATGTTGTGTTGCCACTAAATTTTAAAACAATATATAGATTCTTTGTATTATTTCCTTAAAAGAATTTTAAAACTGTATATCCAACAAACTCTCCTTAAACTAATTTTTGGCAAATTTTGAACCATTTAAATGCCTACTTCGGGTAGATTAAAGAATCACTTCCGATTTTTTTGAATTCATATAATTGATTATAATTTGACTTCTAGGTAACGTAAAAGCAAAACAAAGTATGTATCGCAAAGCTAAAAGAGGAAAGGCTTGTTAAAGCTGCTGTTGATTGAGGAGAGGGGTGGGTGCTAGCTCAGGGCTAATAGACGAAAAACACAAAAGAAATTTTAAAAGCCGTAATTTTTATTTTTTTTCAATCTTTGAACAGAACTATTCTACATATGGAGAAAAGGTTTCGGTAGAATATTTTTATAAATAATGAAGTTGTTAAATATTTAATTAAAATTTTGAGTATTTTTTGAAAAATCGCAAAAAAAACCCACCCAGATTTCGTCATTCTTTTTATGACTGATTCTAAAAGAGAAAAGCATGAACTTGTTTAGAATAAAATATCAATTCATTAATTTGAAAGGAAACTTAAAGGGAATGATTTAGAAACCATTTTTATAAAAGCGTATCAATTTTGACTCATTTTTAAAAAAAAATCGTAAAAAATAGAAAATATCATTTTGTTAAAAAAAAATATACCATATCGTGGCGAACACAAAATGATCTTTCCGATTCTGTAATTATTTTTTGTCTGAGATAGATAGTATGAGTTAGATGGCGTTTTTTAAAACGGGAGGGGGAGGAATTCAGAACTTCATTCATTTCTACCTTACGTTTATCGCTAACCTTAACTGATAACGCGTAACGGAAATTTCTCCCTACCGTGCCATAAGAAGTTAACTTCAAAAATCCAAGATCCGGTCCTCACCGCTCTTGCGATAGTTAACAGATTATTAGAGACAAACTTCATCAGCCTGAGTACCAGTTAAGTGACGTGGACAAGGAATGAATTAGTACTCGAACTTCTCTAACTTTTACACGTTACATGATAACTTTCAAATTTACAACAGTTAATATACATAATTTTCAGCGAAATACAACTTCTTACCTGTATCCAACGACCTCCATTTTACACCAATCGGGATGTAAAAGGTCACAAAACCCAAGATTTACAAAAAAGGAACGAAGAATACAAAACAGCTCACTTATAAAAATCCCATGGCGTGCGTGTTTTTTTTTTTTTACTTGAGAGAATTTTAAGGTCAAAATTTATACGGAAGGGGTGCTTGTTAAGACTAGAGAACCATAAAGATTGTCAATGACGAAGGAAAGCAGTAAAAAAATCATAAATATGACCTGTCACAATTTTTTTCTTAAAAAAAAATTTTTTCCCCCAATTCAATATTGTTTTAATCCATAACATTAAATTTCGAATTAACGTGTGGCCGCGGTAGCCGAGTAGAAAAGGTATCGAATCGTGGCTTGCCTTGTCACGAGTTCGAGCCCAGTACTACTACAGTGTAGGGGAGCGATGCACGGCAAATCTGTCGAGAGCTCAAAAGTCCTCCCGTTGGTGTGGTATGGTAGTTAGGAGAGGGGGTGCCAGTTCAGGTGTCGTCCACAATATTTGACCATGGTTCGAAATGACGAAGTCCGTAGCCAAAAGCCCTCGTGTAGCTGAACAGTGCGACGTTAATATTCACTCAATCACATTCATAAAAGATACAAAAAAGAAACGAGCCTTACAGTAGTCGCATATGATGTGTAACATCTGAGATGTTATCGTGATAAATATGCAATAGTAACTTAAATCTGAAAAAAATGAATTGAGTATGATTAGAAATAATTTTTTATCAAATAGTTATATCTTTAATGAAAATTTTATTTATTCAACACAAGGACTAATGCAATTTTTTATCAAATATTTTTTCTTGTTCAATTTGGGGAACAGTGGACTTGAAAATGGACAAACAGGGATTTCGGTGGCCATATAAATTTCTCCGAATCAAACGGTTTAAAAAAATTAAAAGATTTTTTGTATTTTGTATTTTTACCATATACCGAAGATGGTTCTACTCTTTTCAAAACAAACTATCACTCGCTTCCCATGATTTTGAGTGTGATTGAATTAAGTGCGATTGAATTGAGTCTTGAATCGAGTATGACTGGAAATAATTTTCTATCGAATAATTATATCTTTAATGAAAATTTTATTTAGGAGTTTTAATTAGGATTTTTTAGTCGAGAAAACTTTTTTTAATCACAATTAAAAATATTACATTGACAGCGACAGGAATTAACCTCAAAGTATGAAAAAGATACGCACTAAAATATTTTTATTCGAATAATTCCATATTACTCACTCGTATTTTCTTAAGAATGTTGAACTTTGTCAGATGCTTAACAGAAAATAAAATTAATATAGTTTACACAGATAAATATAATCTCAGATTTCATACACAACGAGCCCAGAGACTTTGACAATTGAGCGTAAGGATCTAAATTTATCCTGAATAAGACTTGCTGGTATTTGCGAAGTAGAGTAAGTAAACAAAATCTCCAGTTTTACAGAATTTGAATCTTTTGAAATGCTAACTCTTTAACAATATAAAAAAAAACAGAGTTGGATTTCACATATATTCTGCTCTGGATTTACACATCTCTGCTAATCACAAAATCATGCAAATTTAATTAGCTTGGTAAATGTTTAAAAATTAGAAATATTAGAGAAAATCAAAATTACCCATGTAATTAGTTTTTTTTTAAATCGAGAAAACATTTTTTAATCACTATTAAAAATATTATATTGACAGCGACAGGAATTAATCTCAAAGTATGAAAAAGATACGCACTAAAATATTTAATTCGAATAACTCCTTATTACTTGTATTTTCTTAAGAATGTTGAACTTTGTTGCCAGACACGCTTAACAGTAAACATTATTGTTAATATAGTTTACACATATAAATTAACCTCAGATTTCTTACACAAGTCCTGAGACATTATCGTAGGTTTATCCTGAATAAGAATTCGAATCTTTAGAAATACCAACTTTAACAATATAAAAAAAACGACTAGACATGGACTCCGATGCGAGGGCAGCGACCACACACGCGCTCTCATTGGTCAAATCAAATAGCGTGCGCTTACGTCACTTCCTGTTACAAACTTCCGTCCCTTTTGACGAAATTACTCCGACAAAATTCAGTAATCGAGAGGAAAGATCTTACTTATAAAAAAATGGTGCGTGAAACGCCACGCGATAGAAGTGAAACTTCTTTGGCGACGTTGGAACATTGATTATTTACCCTAATATTCCAAATTGACCGAGCAAATGTCTCACTCGCCTAATTTGTGTGAAAGATATTCGTGGCGAAATGAGTCTTTCTGATACCAAATCCAAAGTAGAAAGATGTCTTGGAATTTCTGGGTATACAATACCATTATATTTTGATAAATTTCGTAAACTTTTCCTATTCAAACTTTGTCGGCAATTGTAGCATGTTTTAATGTGTCTTCTAAATTAATTCCCAGTAAAATATTTTTTGTGCTCAGCAACAGACATTCTCAAATCATCTATAAACCATAATCTATCATAAATTGAACGATTATCAATGAATCGCTTTTGAAAATCTTAGTGAGCCTTTTTATGTGAATCTTAGTCTTTGTAACGTACGATAGAATTTATTATTGATTTCCATGAATCAGTTCCAACACGCACTAGAATTGTTGAGGGCTCTGTAGTTAATGGGCACAGGGTGGTTCACTAAGTCCGTATTAATCTGTGCAGTCATTAGAAGAGTCTCAATAGCATTCTCATCCCTTAAACTGAGCATTAAGAGAGTATTTTGCAGTGTTTTTTCTTTCGCGATGCTCGATATTCTCTCAAGTACTCTGATGGAGATTCAGCAGTAGCACTTAGTAAATTTGCAATATTTTTCTGGGTTTTTTCTTGTCACTTTTTTGACTGGACTTGCTGCTAGTTTTTCTTTCTTTCACGAAACACTTTTCCTCCTTGTGCATTTGATTTAGGCATTCTGACTAGAATTAATATAATAATTCAACGCTAATTAAAGTCAAAAAAGCAAATTAGCCGCCGAAAACATCGCCCCATGTAGCAAACAATCTAAGAAAATATTTCGAAAAAGCACGCTTTTACTGCGAGAGCTATTTTGTCTACACTGTAATGTCACTGCATCTCATACAACCGTTGATAGATGTTCCCGGGTCTGGGGGGGAAAGGACCCCTAATAGGAAGGTGGGCAAGTTGATCAATCGGAGGTGAGCAATCATCCAACATTTACACGAATATGACGGGAGTCATGTCCCCGCTCCCCCTTTTCCTCCCAACTCGCTATCTTGTCATCATGGTGACGATTCGGGGGAGGGGAGACTACTTCCGTTCGCTTTTTCACTGTTACGCAAAACTGGGCAAATTTCTCATTCACTCTCGAGCGCTAAGTTTCACTTCAAAAAAGAAACGAGCCTTACAGTAGTCGTATATGATGTGTAACATCTGACATATTATCTTAATAAATACGCAATAGTAACTTATATCAATTTCAATCAGGATTTTAATCTCACATTCGATACACTGACTAACCTGCAATTTAGGGGATATATCGACACACAAAGCAGTTTGTCTTTTTTGACGCATGTACCAAAACACAATATTTCGAACCTCAAAAAGAGCCATTTTAAGCTACACTTAATTTGACATTCCAATCAAAGACTCATAGTAAATTTCAATTTTTTCAAACCATCTTTTTTTTAAATGAAACTTCAAATACTCAGTCAGGATCATATAAGAATAGATTAAACCTCACACTTTTCACTGTTTCTTACTCCATTATGTAACAAATTTCCTTAATCATACAAAAAAGCCTTCTGTACCTCATTGAATATTCACTCTAATACAAGGGTCACTCCAATACCTACATTATCAAAAACAGGGGGATATGTATCATCAGTATAATATTCTTGTGCAATTTAATTTAGGAGCTTAGCTATCTTAAAAATAATAAACACTACGGTCACACTGCAACACAAAGGGTATTTAGATTTATCTCACCATAACAAACTTCATATCAATACTTTTCACCATCAAAAATTGAAATCTAAACAGAGAAAATGCTTAACACTATCTAGTTCGTCTGAAAATTATTCGAAGTAATTCATGAACATAAACTTGTTTTTTAAAATGGGTCACTCCTTAACAAGAAAAAAAATATTCTCAGGGGAAAATTGTCCTGTAAACATAATTCGAATCCAACTGCAGATGCACTATTTAGCTTTACATTTTAAATTTATTAATTATTCCTGAACACCCATAAAATAAATAATCTTAATAGGACCGGAAACATGTGGTGTACTCCTTCTGATTTCAAATGATTAGGCTCAGATTCGAATTAATTTCCCTGACAAATCGCTTTACGATTAAAATTACTTTATACTACACTTTCTGAGGGCTTCGATCAGGACTAAACCTTGAAAATTACAGTTTAATGAGCTTAGACAAACTCAAGCCTTTACACTTCAGGTATCTTTGACAAAACCATCTTTCACACAGGGTCACTCCTCTGCCTACATTATAACTGAAGGGACTTATTTACAAACCAACCTACAGTTCACTCGGAAATAGACAGAAACCACTCAGGCTAACGCATCAAAATTCAATATTTTAAGAATACCATGAAACTCATCTTAAGAAATGCTTTTTTTTCGTACTCACTTTCTCCTCATGCACACATGTACTCAAAATTCGATTACCTTCAACTGATTAATTTTTCTTTTTTAAAGTATGATTCGCAAAACTCAGAGAAATTCAGCAGAACAAACACAACACTTCTTATTCTGTTCGTCACATTTTTCATTGTATCGTGACTGTTTTATGTCTTTTATTTTCAGATGGTCACTGCACCACTTCAAGCAAACTCTCACAAACCAGTATTAATACACTTCGAATCGTTAGGAAATTTTGGTCACTCCTCTACCCGTCATCGTGACTCTCGGGACTGCATTTATCAACTTCGGTTCTTTTCCTTGTGAGAAACAGGTAATGATATAAAACATTTAAGACATACCAACAAGTAGCAACACGACATTGCATTTAAATTTTCGAAGATACTCTTTTAGTGCTATAAAATGGAGCAAACGCTCTTTCACAAGATACGCTTTGTTACTCGTGTTAAAAAGGTCACGTGAAAATATTTTGCATTTGAATTCAGTACTAGTAACACCTTCACACAACAGGTCCACTCCACTGCCTATCGCATAATTATAGGGACATTTCAACTTACCACTTTTTCTTCCAAAATTATATGTATGAACATTAATGTAGTCTTTTTGTATGATGCCAAACTTATTAACCCGGAAAAAATTGTAATTCGTATTCAATACCTCTAGTACTTATATTAAAAGAGATTCAAAAACCTTTAACCTCTCAATGCAAACTGCTATATAACATGCTTAATCTGACATTCGTACCCTGTTCTAAGATTTTACTGCACAATGGTCACTCCACTACCTACGTTAGGAAAAACAGGGGCATACTTTTCATTCAGAGGAGCTGATATTAAGGGGGCTTACTTTTCAAAATTATAAACATTATGGTCACATACAGGTGAATTAGATAACATCTTAAACAATTTAAACCTCCTTTTATCTTAAAAAGTGCTCAACATATAATATCCTTACATTGAAATATATATATATATATTAAAAAAATTGCTTTAGACTGGCTATATTGTCTGATTATTAATTGATATATTTCCTGCAAAAAATACTCATTTCTTAAACCGGTCACTTCAACAATATTTTTCGGGAGACAACACATTGATCAACAATAATTGCTTAAAAGAGGAATTTTTTTTTATACCCTGCTTTATGACACCTATGCAATATTTTTAGAAGGGCAGGGCTAGCTTAGTATCTCTAGAATCTCTTTTCCTGATTTAAAATTCTTATTGTAAAATAAAAATATCAGATATTCTGACAAAAAATTTACTTTTTTACCAATACATTTTATCACACATGCCTTCTTAAATTTAACTTCCAAAATACATTTTCCAGCACTTTAGGGTCATTAATGAATGTGTGTTGTGGACCTTATAGCATTTTTAGTGAAACTATCTTACTGACTGGGTTTCTACTCTGCCTATAACACTGAAAGGACACTACGAAAAAGCAGACATGCAACCTGGCCTCAGTGATTGTATATATTACTTGGAACAAATAAGTAAGAAATAAGTAACACAGCTAAAACTATTTTTTTAAACATTAGGCCACACCTCTACCGCACGATATTATTCATGGGAGTGGAGCTTTTAGTATTTTCTTCAAAAAAATAAGATTCCTATAAAATGCTTACTTTAGCAACACTGTATTGCTTTTTCTTAGCAAGTATACTTAAAGTATGATTACATACTGAATGTTGGCGAATATTCAATTCGGATATCTTCCAAGTTCTCCTTTGAAATCAATGATGGGAAAGCAAACCTTTTTTGGGATATACATTAATTAAAAATACTATCTAATAGGGAAAATGAAAGATTTTAAAGCTTGATTGGTACTTTTTTTCTACACCTTACCAGGCTTATCATGCAAGCGGAGTTATCTATACAAAAAAATCTTGCTCCATGATCCTACTCTGAAAATATAATTTAGTTAACAGAATCTTGTTTTTTTTATTCACATTAAAACTGAAGGGATATTTGATAAATAGCCTTAGCTTACCTGCTAATCTAAACGCATGCAAGAACTTGATTGCGTCAAATTCATGAATTTTATTTTCAAACAACCCTTTTAACCAAAATTTGTTTTAACATATTTTTTACATTTACCATTGACGTCTTTATTTTAAAAGAATTAAATGTCTATATCTTGACGGGGAAATAGGTTGAGGTTTTTTAAACTGTCACTTTCCCTCACCAGTATTATGCGCTTCATTATGAAATTGAAAAAACTTTACTACCTAAATTTATATTCTAGTACATATAATTCATTTTACAGTTTACTTTTTGCCTTAAATGCTTTATTTTGTGGTCTCTACAGAGGGATTCCCTTGCCACAGTTAATACGTACTTAAATTATATAGTTTAGCTGGGTTATACATATAGAGCACTTAGCCCGCTAGGGCTTTGATCTCTTATCTGGTGATTTTGATAACATGAATAACTTGATTACTTTGCCCATTTTATTTTAGAGATTTAAGAATTTAAAATTAAAAAATTGAAGTTAAAGATTAAAATTAAGAGAGATAAAATGCTTTCATAAATATAAGTTTAAAATATCTGAATAATAGTTAAGAATTACATTTACTGTTGTAGAGAAAATACATTAAGGTGAGATTCCTTTGGCCAATGAGGGCCTCGGGATGTGGCTGGTCGCCTGTCCAATGGGGAGGCAGCTTTTCATGTTTGCGTTGTATGCGAGACTTGAGTACGTCGCTGACGGAGTGAGATCGCGCATTGTTGAGATGCGCGATTTCATTGATAAGCACTCCCCTGATTTATTTTTGATACAAGAAACACATCTGAGACCAGAATACTCTTTCAATATTCCGAATTATATTTGTTACAGGAACGACAGGACCGGTCCAACCAGAGGTTAGGGCGGTACTGCGATCCTCATTAAAAGATCGATTCCCCATTTTCATGTTCCCACCCCTCCCCCCCTTACAGGTGTAGAAGTAACTCTCGTTGCGCTCACCCCCTCAGATCAGGAACCTTTCTTGGTTGCCTCTATCTATGCCCCACCAGGTCCAAATTACAGAAACTTGGGAGCCGACCTCGACGGTATTTTCAATATTTTTAAATCGGCATTTTTAGCCGGTGATTACAATGCTAAGCACACCTCCTGGGGCTGTAATTACAGCGACCCCAGAGGTAATTATCTACTAAGATATATAACTAATAATAACTTAGATCTAATTGCTCCCCCACCCCAACTAGATATGGAACGGACTCCGCTTCCACTCTAGACTATGCACTGATTAAAAATTTAATTTGGCCCTGTACTGCAGATTCCATTCCGGAACTCAGTTCTGACCATAATCCGGTCAGATTTCACTTTCCAAGAACTTCCAATTCTGCTATCCCCTCCCCAATTAAATACTACCTGGAGTATCTTCACTAAAATACTCGCAAATCCTGATAACTTTTTTTCCCGACTGCAAATTCTACCCACGAGATCGACTCCCAAGTCAGCAACCTCACTGATGAGATCCTAAATGCGCACGCAAGTGCCTCTCGTCCTTTCTACCACACGGAACAACCGTATGTGCAGGGTGAGCTAAAAGAGCTATTCAAGGAACGAAACAAAGCCAGGAAAACCTGGCAACATACAAGACACCCACAACATAAAACAGAATTAAACAGATTACAAAATGCTATTAAAAGGAAAATTTATCATTACAGACAACAGGCATGGGAGGATAATCTTTCTACCCTGAATGCTGAGGACAATTCCCTTTGGGGAATTGCGAAAGCTTTCAGGAAGAAAACCTCTCCGATTTCCGCCCTTAATGGCCCCACTGGTATTGCTCTCAGCGATACAAACAAAACTGAAGTAATTGCTCATTCGCTTGAGAAGCAATTTCACCTTAATGACATTCACAACCACGCAAAGACGAGATCATCACCAGCGTTGTTGATGCATACATGGACACGAATATTAACAATACTGATATCATCCCCCCACTCTCCCATCTGAAATTATTCAGATCATTAAAAAGATTAAAATCAAAAAGTGTCCGGGGAGAGATGGGATCACTAACAAAATGCTTAAAAAATTACCGCGCCTCACTATTTTCAAGATTACTAACATCATTAATAATATGCTAACTTTAAGATACTTTCCTATGTCTTGGAAGACTGCGGTTGTTATTCCGATCCTAAAACCAGATAAAAATTCGGCTTTGGCCGAATCCTACAGACCAATAAGTCTACTTCCTGTCCTTAGTAAACTGGCTGAAAAAGTGATTTTAGCCAGACTCAACGACCATCTCGAAAGAGAAAATATCCTGATTCCGGAGCAGCACGGGTTCCGACCTCGTCTCTCCACCTCACATCAACTTCTCAGAGTCGTTGAATTTATTAAGGAAGGAAACAACAAAGATGAATGCACGGCCGTGGTCTTCCTTAATATTCAAAAAGCCTTTGATAGAGTATGGCATACTGGCCTACTCTTTAAATTAATCACCTATAAAATCCCGCCCCCTCTTATTTACCTGTTAAATTCTATATCTCTGATCGCTCCTTCACTGTAAAATTAATCGTACCTTCTCGCAACTTAAAAAGATTAACGCTGGGGTGGCCCAAGGGGTCAATTCTGGCACCAACTCTCTTTAACCTCTACGTTAATGATATTATTAAACATTCTAATACCATAATATGCATGTATGCAGATGATACAGCCATACTCAGCAGACACAGAAACCTCGACACACTAGTCGAAAATATCAATGAACACCTAGCTCACCTGGAGACCTGGTTTTCCGTGTGGAAGATTGCTTTAAACTCTTCCAAAACGGAAGCGGTTTTCTTTTCAAAAAGGAAACCTCCCCTGAAATTACACTACAAAATCAAAGAATACCCTGGTCTCAACACACCAAGTATCTTGGTGTAATCGTTGATAAAAACCTCACTTTCCGACAACACATAACATATATTAGAGATAAATTTAAAAATACTACGCGTAAACTTTACTCCCTTATCTGCAGAAAGTCTAAATTGAATAGACATAACAAACTGCTTATCTATACTCTGATCATGAAACCATTACTTACCTATGCCTCCCCTGTATGGGGACATGCAGCAAAAACTAATATAAATTTACTTGAAACTGCTCAAAATTTAATAATAAGACAAATTTGCAATGCTCACATTGGTATATGCGAAATAAAGATCTAAGAATAGCTTGCAATATACCAACTATTCGACAGACCATACGAAAACTTGCTATCAACTTTTCAATAATATAGACGACTCAGATAATGCTTCTATTAATGAAATCTCCCCTACTTCTCCCACTTTTCTGTAAAAAGACCAAGAGACATCTTGGTAAATCCAGATTTCAATTAATTTATTTACTTTATTTATTTTTCCCCAAGATCACTTTCCCGCCTTTTCTGATAGTTTTTGCTGCACTCGGATTGGCTAGGATAACTCCGCCCACTTTTCTCGCATTTTTCAATGATTTTTTCACTGTTTTTAAAGTTAAATTTTTAATAGTTATTTTAATCTCACATCCAAGTAGCTTAAATTTTTAAAATCTACGGAACTTTCTCATTATTAAACTGATTTATTCCTAAAACTGGGCAATGGTAGAACTCGTCAAAGGCATCTCAAAATTACCTGATAGGAGGTTAGAGGCCGACAGGCCTAGGCACTCCATCCAGTTCATCAACGATACTATATATAGACTTGAGTACGATTGCTCTCTCCCGCGTTGCGAGAGGAAGCTTCCTGATTGGTGGTTGTGTTAATGTATAAATTATATAGTAAAGTTGAATTTAATTAATTATGATCATGAAATTCTATTTCATGTCGTACTGTATCAAACGAAAAATAAACTCTTACACACAGATGCAACTCTTACATGCATTTATACACCAATTAGCATGAAACCGATGAGTTTTACTTCAAACTATTTGCAATAAAAATCGACGAGATAAAAGATACAGATTCCTATATATATTCTACAGAAAATATTACAACTACTAGATTTTCTAGATTTCTTATGCACATACAGACTACCTTGTTTAGTATAGTACTAATTTGTGCTTACAAATTATCTAGGATAATCGAGAACAGACATTTTGTGGGATACTATTTCATTCCTATATTACTCAGCAACACTCTGACAAGATGACATACATTCATAATTTTAAATCGATACACACAATATAGTTTTGAGCTTTCATATTCGTACTGGGATGTCAGCATTTGCCGGACTAGTGAGAGGAATGTGCTGTTTTATTTTACAAGTAACCAATCGGTTTTAAACTATTATCAAGTATATGGATATACTATATCTTGAAACCAAGTTAGAATTCTTTTCAGTGTATTTGCATAGCTGATTTCACTTCAAATAAAGTTTAATAATTTTTAAAAACATACACACACACAATTCTTGAATACTATTTTACAGAGTAATGTTAAAGTAATCTTATCACTAAGTCAATTATTACACAAATTTTCTTTTTTAATCTCTCAATCATTTTCCATTTAAAGTTTTATTATATTTGTCATTAAATATCTCTACTATTACTTAAAATGTCTTTCGTAAAGCCTTTATATTATGAATTAAAACTCTTCACACACACATCCTACAAATTACTAATTAATTTATTTCAAATGCTCTTAGAATAAATCCCTGAAAGAACACTTTTACTTTGGACTTATTCGATTCAATATAATTTATTCTAGAACAAAGGCTCCTTTATAAGCTTCTCTCTTTACGCAATTATCCTTTTAATATAAAATTTTCACCTACCTTGACGATCCTAACTTAAAAGCAGTGAATACAGGTACCTTACATTAAACCTTGGGGTATTTTTTTATATTTTACCCTACATTAAAATCTTGGCTCATAAGTTTAAAGTTTATTCAAATTCTACAACACCAAGGGACAAAGTATCAACCTGATTTCACTGCCCTAAGCACTGTAAAACAACTCAAAAGACACAATATATTGAATATCAATCATTTTTATTGAATCATTAAGAAATAATTTACAAGTTTGAGATCGAATGTTTTTACGTTTTCACTTTTAATATTACAAACAAAATCCTCATACAAAATAAATGATGTATCGACAAACAAGATTAAGTCCAGATGGTAACAAGTTAACACAATTTGATGAATAACACTTTGAAATCGCTCCCAAAAAACCCTGGGTTCTACCTCACTTTAAAATCTGTTCATGGGAATGTTGCAAGTCATGATGTATAAGAAACAGCGGCATGGCATTTGTTGAATAACGGAAGGAATGAAGTCTATCCGAAGTCGCCATCTTTATAACAGCACATGGATAAAATTGGCATTTCCATAATAGGTGGGGGAATGAAAACCACAATGAACACTCCAAAAAAATTTTTCAACTAGTTTTAGAGATGAGCAATTAATAAAGCTGTAATCAAATTATAAAATTATAACTTTATACCGAAAAGGGAAAAATGTGCAGAGGCATTTTAAGCCACAATAAAATCATGACAAGTTTTAATCACAAATACTAATTTAATATTAAAGATTTACTAATAAAATTTTAATATTTGAACTCTGCTTGATATATATTAATAGTCTAGACACTACAAATATAGATTTTAAGGTGATTATAATTTGACACTTCAAACCTCAAGAATGAGATAAATTATGGCAATTTTCATAAATTTACCAACAGAATAACAAATTAAGAAAAATAAAGTCATTACAGCCGTAATGCAATACTTATGTCTACTGTACAATACGGGAACCGGGTGCACGATAAACCCTACTTCAGTTAAGGTTTCTCAAAACGCACGCTAAGTTCACAATGCCATTGAATCCGTCATTCAGCTCGAATATTGTAGATTTCAGCTGGCATATGCATTCAGTTAGATGCTGAAGTAAGTGTTTCATCGATGAAATACCTTAAAAAATATTTTTTAACACTTAGAAAACGTGATGTTTAAAAAAACATTTCCCGAATGTATACGTTAAAGTTATTGAATATAAAAACTTAAGAAATGTAATATATGCTAATATAGTATTTATTACAAAAGCTTTAAAAAATCCATAATTATATATTACAGCACTCTTCAAAATTAACATGAAAATCATTAAGAATTAAGAATAACTTAATAAAGGAAAAGATTAATCAAAATATCCTTGCTAACTAGCAAGATATTTATAAAATTTCTATACTCCCTATACATTAATTTTCCAACTTTACAAGGCGAATGCCGACGCAGAGCCAAAAAGCCAGGATGATCTTATTCAAGGCCTTTTAACTTTCCCAATTCTGTATCGCAACCTCATACGAACTGCCGATAATTCGAAGGCTCGGATAACTCATCTGTAGAATCTCAAGAGTTAACTGTTTTCTCGCCCTTTAAGAGTTTCGGTCTCGCACTATGAATTCTTGTTTAGAAAAGTACTCATGTTTTTCTTGCCTTTCTCCTTCAATGAAGGATAAGATTTCATAACCTGATAAAATTTAATAACATTAATATTTGAAATGAAAATGTTAAAAGAAAGTCTATGTGTAATAATTTGATACTCTTTTTACTGCATGATTTTTCAGGTAGATGCCTAGTCAAATCACTTGTGGGATAGGTTTCTTTCCTCTTCAATACATATACTATGGAACTCATTTTTCTTTCCTAGTAGACAAACTGCGCACATTTTAAATTTCTTCACATTCTTAAATCCCACTCGGTCCTGAAAATAAATCTTTACAAGGGGAAATGGCATGGGTATTTACACTGACCACATAAGAAAATAGTTAATTTCACACTATTTTACCATGTGCTGCCAACTAAAACATCAGTGCAGGAAGTATTCAAAAGGGTTTTTCTACTGAAACGGGCATCTGCAAAAACGTAAAAAAATTTAAGAAAACCTTGCCTTAGTGGCAAGGGGCAAAAAACCAGAACATTCATAACAGCAATGAATAAATGCCCCAATATATAATAGTTACATAACAAACCAGAATAGCCATGCTGATTTGTCCAGAAGAGCACTACAGCTTAAAAAATACATTTACTTTTCAGGATTCAAGCTGGCTATGCATAAGGTAAAAATTATCTTTACGGAGGGTAATTTGAAGTTTAAGACTTCATGTTAACTATGAAAATAATCACTTGCCTCACATGCAATATAAACAATTTCATCTCTTCATGCCATACTAATTTAGAATCTTTAAAATGTGTGAACTGCACCCATACACAGTACCATTCAAAGACGATCATTCACTTTCATACCCGTTCTTTTTCTCAATTCCATACTTTTTCCCACATTTCGGACATACATACGATGATCCAATCAAACCTTCTTTCATGCACCATTCTAAAACAGCTTTCTTTCCAAGCACAGGCAACATGCCAAAAAAACCTTTAACAATAGTAATCGTATCTTTTCATGCATTCATTCAAATTAATCCTAAGTTTATCGCTGGACATCATGGCAATCTTTTGAAATTTATGTGGAGAAAGAAATAAAAACATTACCTGCTGGACATCATGGCAATCTTTTGAAATTTATGTGGAGAAAGAAATAAAAACATTACCTGCTGGACATCATGGCAATCTTTTGAAATTTATGTGGAGAAAGAAATAAAAACATTACCTGCTGGACATCATGGCAATCTTTTGAAATTTATGTGGAGAAAGAAATAAAAACATTACCTGTAAAAAGTAATTCCCAAAACGAAGCTGAACAGCTGACCCAACCGGAGCGAAAGAAATAACATTTTGGCTGAGTAACGGATTTTTTGAAGAAAAAAAAGCTTTCTGCTCCTGCGCGAGAAAGACCGTTGAAGAATTAAACTGTTTATTGCGACTTCTCCACCGGAAAACGAATTCAGAAGGGTTACCAGATTTGGAGCAATTATCGATTTGGCGAGAAAACACTTGGCGCGAGAGGCGCCCGATTCGACAAATGAACCTCCTTTTTTTTGGGGGGGGGCGACTAAAAGCGGTCGCCAAGGTACTTTTTACGAAATTATTTACTATGGAATGAATTCGATATCTCACCATGACATTTCGATAAAAATCACCAAATCCGAAGAAAAATCGCTAAATCCTATGTGGACTCCCTATACTACACTTGAGCCAACTATTTATCATGTGATTCATTAACTTCATTTCGGTATAAATGATTTATGAGATCAAATACGCAAACATAAACGTAATAATAATGGATGCTAATTTCAATAAAATACCCAACATCAAAGTGATGAGAGAGAGAATTGAGAAATAACCTCATTTTATAAACATTAATTTTATCTCGCTGCACATTTGTTTACCAAAAATCAAGAAATTATATGAGTATTGACCTACAAGATAATATTAACTTTATCACCACAGCGAAAAGAAATTTCAGAGAGAGAGAGAGAACATCGAAACATACTATTTAAAATAGCAACAGTTAAAGTTATAGTTCTTAACAACAAGGAAAGATAGCGTAAAAGAAATTTGATCCGGAATCTTCTGACACACGGTCATGTGATACAGGAAAAAATGTTCCAGCCTAATTTGCATTTTAATGTGCATACTTTAAGAGCCTTTTCAATATCTGCAGTCACTATTATTAACAAAATAAACTTTTTTTAATAGTGCATATAAGTGCAATAAGGCTACAGAAAAACAAACTGTTAAAAAAATGCTTCGTTTTGCGCTTTAAGGCTAAAATCATGTTGTTACAAATCTGTTTGACACTATTAAAAATTATTACTTTAGCAAAAATATAAATAGAAAAGAAAACTTGTCTCATTTTGAAAGTTGTCAATATCTATTGATTAAATCCCATAATTTAAAATTCACTAAATATGCTCACTAAATTAAATTGTTAAAAAACGGAGTTATAGATCAAAGATTTTCTGATTTTAAAAGCTGTCAATTACAGTTTCGCACTTTTACCTGACCTCTATCTATCGATATTGAAATTGTTGATGAAAGCTTAAATATAAGATCAATTGAAAATCAATGTGATTCTTTGTTAAAGCAAAGATCTATGCAAGTTGGAATTCTAGATTTTTATACATATTTCTAAGAGAGTAGATCGGTTTACCAAAATGTATCGTTTGTTATGCGAATAATGGCTATGTTTAGAAGCACTTATATTTATGCGGGCAATTATTTTATTTAATGAAAAATAGCTAAAATTCAGAAAGGTCAAGATTAACCAATCAACATTTATCGTCAATTTTAAAAATTGCATCAGCTCAATACTTCCAATCAAATCTTGATGACTTGCTTTGTGAAGAGAACGATGCCATATATCTTTAAAAAGTATTGTTATAAATTGGATTTCTTACTATAATTTTTTAAATAAAAAATGTAAAATATTTATAACCAAAGTTTAAAAAATAGCATGAATTATATAATGACTACATATGCATAATATACAATATATTGAGTCTAATAAATGCATAATACATTTTAAAAATTGTATTTTATTGATTTTTTGAAGATTGAAAACAAGCGTCCCCCAACTTATAATAAAATGGACCATGTGGCCCGTAATATCGTATGAGTTTCACATGCCTGTTCTAGGTTAAGCATCGGATTGTTTGCAGAGACGACATTGTTCACTAAATCTCTGGCATCAGGGGTCGGTAATGTTTTAGCTGTGGACTGCCAAACCAATCTATCTATATGATTCAAAGTGCCACATAGTAGGTAATTTTTGAAACAATTCAATCATCACAATAATGCGTGTAGAATTAAATAATATAGGCCAACAATATAGATATTTACAGATTTATTGTATATTAATTTTGCATCATGTAAAGATATTTCTTAACATAAAAGTGAAAAACACAAAATATAACTGTTTCTCCAGTAAAAATTAAAATTGTACCTTTATTATGTATTTTTAAACCTATTTATTCATATAAGAAATAGACAGCACACACAACATTAAGTATTTCCCTTCATTATAGTTTAATAACAGCGCTACACTTTCATATCGCAAAATCTGGGATAAAGTTTGTGATTTTCAATTTGACACGATCTTGAGCATTCAGTTGTTAAACAATTTTTTTGCGGACTCGAAATGTTTTTCATGTGAAGAAATATTTTTTACTTAGATATATATAACTAGAAGTGGTAATCTCAGAGCACGTGCAACTTTCTTCAAAAAATTTAATCCCTCTAACAATGACATTCAATAATTAACAAAAAAGCTGTGATTTTTTCTTTAATCTTTCAGATTTTTTCGTAATTCTGTAAATTTCCATAATTTTCAAGACGTTTGTCAAATAAGGTCCATTACAAATTTATCAACTTCCATCCACTCAAAAATTGGCAAATTTATAGAGTATGGCAGAGTGACACTGAGATTCATACCGCGTGCCACAGGTTGCCGACCCCTGCTTTGGCATTGATATATCTGAATTGGAGATTAAGCTCAATAATTTCTGACAGCTTTATCGAACTTTACAGTAGAGCTAAAACTAAACTTTAACCCCTATAATTCAACAATCAACTTTGAACAAAAAATAAGCATCTATGTAAATACCAGCCTAAACTTAGACTAAATAATCAGAAGCTTATCTATAAAAATCACCTTAAATATTTAATATATTTTAAACCCTTGTTGCGGTATAATTTATATAACCAAAGTAACAACCTCCGGAATGAAGGGGTCATTTGGGTCCAGTGATATTTTACATGCTTGCGGAACCAAAGGTCGTGGGTTCTGTCCTTCCAGATAAGCACGCTCTACTTCACCCTGAATTCACAAGCACATCGAATATAACGTTTGCTGCCATATTATTAATGGGTCGAAGCATTACTGACACACAAACCTCATAAAGTGCTCTTTATGAGGCAGTTTTACAACTTTTTAAATATCTTACACAGTTCGAATTGGTCAAATATTTTAATAAACTCTCCCTGTTTGATAAATAAAACAAAACTTCCACGAGCATCTGAATAACTGGAGAAATAGACAGAGACTTATGTGGTGTGGGAGCATTTCTCGTTCTATATTCCTTTATTGTGGTGCTCATCACACATCGGCTTAATGTGTTTACATCTTGAGAACGTCTGCCAGGCCAGGTTCTCAAAACTATTCTAAGGGATTGCCATATTCTCTTCGGGACCCATGGTCGAGTTTACCACAGAGTATCCCCCGTGACTAAGGGTGACAACCCAAGGGAACGACATTAGTTGCAAATTTTATAAACATTGCTTTTTTTTTTGAGAATCCGTATTGGAAGAAATGCATTAACAATTTTGAATATGAGAAATATAAGATAAATATATACACAAAAATAGAGCATATAAATAAGATATATACAAATATAGTACAAAAAAAATTACAACTGTGAAAGTTCTTCTAGAAGGAGAAAAAAAAATTATGTAATATAAGTGGCTAGTTCTTTTGGAAAATGTACACGTCTTCCTGATTTTGTGGTATATATTGGTTTTTCGTTAGTAGATATTTTAGCATCTTTTACGCTTTTGCTCACTGTAGGTCAGTGTTTCTCAAACTTTCAATACTGGCGACCCAATTTTCAATCATAATTTTTGTCGCCCCCTGTACAACAATAATGTATTTACTGCAATAAAAATGCACTTTGAGAGAGACACTAAAGTAACAATACACGATCTTAATTATAAACCGTACAAATTAATACGATAAGTATATTAAATTTTTTGTATATGTAACTTTTAATATATAGTTTAAGAAAATTACTTAAAATATATATTACTTACTTATTATGTTATTTTTCTTTCTCTAATTTTTAAATTGGAACAGATCGCAAAATGATACATTTAATTAAAAATTTATTTCTCCTTCAGCATTCGTTTCTCAAAGTACAAATATCATTCGAAAAATAGTCTAGTCTATGTGTGTTGCTCTCTATCATATCAAACACATTTGGCATTATAGGGTACGTTTGCGTTAGTCTGGGCAACCTATCGGACGTCTGTGCAAAACATGTAAAACCTCGTACAATTCCAGTCAGATTTGGTCGACTCGATACTTCTATAGCTACCGAATCTAGCTTGTGTGTGTGTGAATGTACATTTTTTAAATGTACAAGTTAATTGTAATTCACGGTAATTAAGTATTTACGGCAGTAGATTAAAACAAAATCATACATACATTTTTAAGTTGTAAGCAAACATTCGACGATAATGAAGGATCAACATTTGTTATTAAATGGTGAACAATGTTAAGTTTTACTGGTTGATTTGGAGTAAGCAATTTTGTGATAGAGGGAAATTCTTTAAAAGTTTATGATAAATTGTATCTGTAGAAATAGAAATTTGAACAGAATGGAGAATAGCATCTTTAAATTGCCTACTGATTGCAATTTCGATTTTGTGTCTCTAAGGCATTTATTCCTGAGATCTGGCACTAATTCAAAATAATGGAGGAAATCTGCTCCAAGAATATATGAGTTTATATCGGCAATCAGAAAAGTCCACATGAAATCTCTTCTTAAATTAAAATTTAAGGTTAATGTTTTCTGCTCATATACGTTAATTATAGATGAATTCGCGGCAAAAAGGGTTTTTTGCGAAGCGTTTCTTTCTTGATAGACATTAGCAGGAATTAAAAGACACGTCAGAGCCTGTGTTGACCAGAAGAGATATTTGTTGTGCGGTCTTAAATGAACAGGCGACGTGATTCTTTGGGGAAAGAATTAGTCGTCATTATTCTTTGCTGGCTTGATTTCCCTGCCATGTGCATGGTTAAGCGCATATTTCTGCTCTACATTTTTTTCCGAACCGCCTGTGAAACCAACAAATCGAAAAATCATGCTTATTTGAAATAATCCTTTCACGGGAATTTTTGTTCCGGCGGTATGGAGAGCGATCACGAGAGAATGAAAGGCGATCGATTCTTTCATTTAATTTTCCTATTTCACGAAACAGTTCAGATTCTAATGGCTTCTAATTTTTGTTAGAAACAGCAAACGTTTCAATAGGAGATGGCGAGACTTCGAGCATTCTGTCCGTAATGTCGGCGGCTTTGTTTAACGTGAGGTTAGAAACAGCAGCTAAAATCGCTTGAACCGAAGACGGCAAACGCTGAAGAAATAACTTTATCATCAACGTTCAAAGATTCCGCGCGTCGTTTCATGTTACTCAGAAATTCGGAAGGTTTTCGAGAACGTAATTCTTCCCCCGAAAGATGTTTCCGAATCTCATGCTGAGACGATTTATGTGAGTTAGTTTTTTATCTGCGCGTATTAGGGATCTGTTGCATGAGAACATCGCGTACTAAAGATGCGGTTTCGGGAGGGAGATGAACTACTATATGTAATTGTACTTCGTTAAAGCCTCAGTTATGGGGTAGCTAGAGCAAATGTACTTTCACACATAATGAACCACAAAGCGGGATCCAATCTATTATATAGTGGTATTTGTACAGCACCTACTTCCGACATTGTGCAAGGTTTTAGAACAAAATTACTAAATCAACAATGAAATATATTGGCATTCAATAATAAAGTGCTATAATAAGCAGTAACATTATAGTTAATCAGAATTTGGCAGTTTCAATTATAGAACATGATATTTTTAACTTGTATCATAAGAACTTATTTCATCAGAAATTATTATATGCAATTAATTAATTTTAGAGCATTAAAGATGAAAAAAATAAAATAAAATATTAAATTGATAAAACAATTCAAGTTAAATTAAAAGCAGAGAAAAATGAAACAGAGAAAAAAGATCCACTTATCTGTGAAACATTTGCAGCTGAAGATGCGTGCCACACCTGAAATCGAAACCAAGGAAAAGGATAAAGGGATTCTTGAACAAAGGAATTGAGTCCATATTTTAAATGCAATGAAAGGAAAATGTTTTCTTCATGACCATCGATTTAGTAAAAGACTATTCACAAGTTAAAATTTTCCCATGAAGATGCGGGGTCACCATTATGGTGTGTGTCGGGAGTATTTCTCATTCTATATTCTTTTATTGTGGTGCTCATCACACATCGGCTTAATGTGTTTACATCTTGAGAACGTCTGCCAAGTCAGATTCTCAAAACTATTCTAAGGGGTTGCCATATTCTATTCGGGACCCATGGTCGAGTTTACCACAGACTAAAGAAAACAGCTCCTTTAATCAAGTCGAATCTCAGAACTTTCTTACTGGAGATGTGTACAGCCCTATTCATTGCTAAGTAGTCTTGAGTCCTTCAGAGGGATTCTCTAGATTCACTTCCACTTTTAGCATAAAGAAATATTTTGTCCCAACCCATCTTAGACAGTTAAAATATATACTGATGGCAGTACCACTACCAAACTGTAAGTTGTTGTTGCTGTGCCTAATACCACCTGCCTGACGAAGTCAGATCACAGCTAAGGGTTAGAATTTTTATGCCTGTCGTTAGCTTTAGCTTTGAGCACCATGCAGGTGACAGTACAATTTTTCTCGGTTCCACCCCAATTTAGAGGGAGAAAACCCAGGGGGGGTGGCCAGGGACCTCCCACTTCTCTTCCCCTTCCACCAACCACACGAGAGGACTTGCGGCTCGACGGCTATTTAGAGTACCCCCATGCCGCAAAGGCACTAGTATACATTTATAGACATCCATTTATTCTCTGGGATTCAAACCTAGTCCCTACGGCATCGCAGTCAGCATCACTAACCACTAGTGGTATTTATATAGGTACCCTTTCCCAAGAAAAATTGACTTACAAGAAACATTATCCGGACATCTGTTTGATTTTTGGAAGTGATCTACTAATGCGGAACTTCAATAATCACAGGTGCAGGACTTGAGGCAATTCTAACAAAAAAAAAAATCAGGTAATCTTTCTGATAAACGTAGCTCACCTCAACACCTTGAGGGACAGGAGACAAAACCAGTTTCTCCATGCTACACAAGTTGAAACTTATATCATTGTACCCAATACCAGTAGCGTGCACAGGAGGAGGGTTTACACTCTAAAAAATACATACACGCAAGGGTGGGGCGGTTATCTATGATTAAAATTAAAAATCTGCTACTTTATGGAGTGGTGAACCTACTGCGGTAGCCAGCTCACAGTGAGCCCCGTATTAAAAATTCTCTGGGAGCCCATTTTTGGAAAATAAATAAAAATGATCACAAGATAAAACTTATTTGAAAGTTTCAAAATAAGTGTACATAGACATACAGGTATGCATTGAAAAACTTCATTACTTAAGAATTAATTTAGTTGCTTATATATTAAGTGCTTTTCACAGGGTTTTTTTCTGTAAATGCATTTATAACAATATCCATAGCAGATGATTTTAGTTTTTCAAGTTCATCTGTTTCTTTCGACAGTATTGTTAAGACCAAAAACCGATTTTAGCCTATGAAAGTTCTAAGATAATTTTTAGCTTAGAAAAACTTTCAGCTGTTGCAGTTATGACCGGAAGGATGTAAAATAATAGGTATGCTATAACAACAGCTGGGAAACTGGAGGTGAGACTACTGAAATTAAGTACCAAAAATTCTGCGAGCTTTTTGATAGAATGGATTTTCTCAACTTTGGATTTTAAACAGCTTTTTAAAGCACTTAATTTTTCATAGATACTGTGTGTTAAGTACTTATTATACTATTGACACTTTATACACAATTTGTGAAGTTAAGCATTCCAGCATACAAATTATCAGAATTTGCCTTTATAAATGAACTAACTGTAATGAAAAAGCAGATTTTAATGCAACATTAGAAACACATATTGGATTTTTCAAACCAAAGACATGATTATCACATATATTAATCTTAAATGTTTAACCTCTTTGACTTAAATAAGAAGTGTTACTCATAACTTTAGGTTAAAGCATATAATGACAAGCTAAACTCATCATAATCAAATTGCTATCACAATAAATTTGCAGAAATATATTTTTATTTTTTTAAAAAAAAGAAAGAAAAAAAGATAGTTGCGATGTTGATATTTAAGTTGAAATAGTATATTCATTCACATGAAAATAATTTGAACTAAATTGTACATACAGAAGTAAATGTTTAAAAAGTGAAGAAATTACGATTTGATAAAGAATATTGGATTCTTTTACTTGAACTAGTATTTTAATACAAATTTACATAAATAAGAATCGCTAATAGTACAAAAATACATGTAATAAAGGGATGTTGTGTAAGAGTTAAGAAGAGAGAATCCTGGGAAATTTAAAAAAACGAAAATAAATAAGGAGATAATTAACGGAAAAAGGAGATAATTAACGATAGCAAAAATGTTTTCAATATATATACATCATATCTTCAAAATATAAAAGTCTACTTTTGCCCATACTATTCTTTATATACTTGTAAATAACAAATTTTGAATACTTAATAACTGTGAACTTTATATTTCAATATATTTTTCAAACATCAAAAATGTATCACATAAAGTTAATATTTCACACACATTCAACCAATAAAAATTTCAAAATATAAGATGATTCAAAAGAAGAAAAAAAATTCAGTACTCAGACTTATCAAAATGTTTATTGAAAAATACATAAGTTGTGACATATTTTTAAAACCTGTATTCAATAAATAAGTTATAATTATTTACTTCATAATAACACACACATTTTGTTTTTTAAATATATAGTAAAACAAATTATGATGTATCAAATAATCATACGCTATAATTTAAATAACAATAACCAATTAACAAAATAGGATCAAAATCTTTTTCGCTTTTTTTGTTGTTTAGGCTTCTTATAACTTTCTTGGAGAAGCTTTTCTTCTTCAGCAGAATTTGCAATTTTCTTGATACTGTAAATATATAATTACTTTAGGATTGAATCTTAATAATATATTTTTAAATTAATCACAACACATATATTTCAGGCATTGATGACATAATGTTCCCCAAAGAAACAATTTAAAAAATTCAATAATAATAAATTTAACATGTCTGATAGAAGTTTCAATTATTTTACCTTTTTACTTGCAATTTATGGCATAAATAACAAGGGCATCAATGCTGTATATAATATATAGCACTGACTGTATAATGTTCTTTCAGAAAAACTTATACTTTAATGTTTATTAAGAAAACTCAATAATGAAATGTTCAATTATAAAAATATTTTATATAAACATGGGATTAAATTTAATTTCATTATAAACAGTTTACGAACAATAAACTGGAAATGATTTTTAATGAAATATGAATTCATATAAGAAATATATTTATAAAATAAAGCTGTTCAAAGTAGTACAGCAGAAATGTATATAAAAAAATAGTAGCCACTCATATGACATATAGACAATTAATACTTATTTTTCAGAAACACTGTAAATATTCCATTAAAGTATAACATATTTAAATAAACTTTCTAGAAATAAGGCTGACAAAAAATTAGTTAATAATCGCAATTACCTTTTAATACTAACAAGAGCTTTACGGCCACTAAACAGGGCTTTTTCCCAGTCCTCTTCAGAGCCTTTTATAGCATACTGGGATACATCTATATCTTTCAATAGCAAAGCATCCTGTTCCTGTTTTTCTTGTATTTTCTTAGCAGCTTCTTCCTACAAAAGTATAATTACCAAATAATTTAAGACACAATTTCATGAATTCAATTGCAATTTTTTTTTTACTAGGATTTAAATAAATTTTGTGAGGTCACATATCTCTTTTCTATTTTAAATAATAAACTTCTTACATGAGAGTAATGAGAATTCAAGCATATTTATAGAAGATATCCTAAATCAATAGTCTATTACACAGGCATTTAAAATAATGAAAATTCCTGAAAAGTAAAATAAATGCTTCAAAATAAAAAAGCAAATTAACAAATATATACATGTATAAGTAGGCTATGCCTTTAAAGAAAAATGCTTTCCTGGTGTTCTTGTTCCTTTCCATGATTCTCAATCATTTACAACAATTCTGCAACTTTTGCCGCCCCTCTTTTACAACACTTGGATAATGGAATGATGAGGATAATGGTGGGCAAACATGAGGGACAGTTTAAATAACAAATTGTTAAGATTTGAATATAACACTGAGTGCTATTGTATGATTAACCCTCTGGGTGGTTAGCTTCCTCCTGAAAAGTTATTCCGAAAGCGTTTACTGTTATTTTGTGGTTCGCTTTAAAAATGCAACAGTCTTCTTTCCTTTCCCCCTTTTACAACTTGGGAGGTCAAACGGGGACAATTTTATGACTTAGTTCGGTCCCTTTGTCAAGTAAAAACCAAGAGTCCAATCGTTTACAGCTAGCTGTTAAGCTGCCTTGGGCAATCTTGTATGTGGGGTGTTTCCCCTATATGTTCAGTCACAGTAAAATTAAAAAAAAGGAAAAAATGAAATAAATAGTGTTAGAGAAGTTGAAAATTAATTATATTTTCTTCAAACAAAATTTATTTTGCTGTCATTTTTTAAAAATTAAAAAAAAATAAAAATATTTTGGTATTGCGATTTGAACCAGAAAAAAAAAGCCTGTATTCATTTTTGAATATGAGAGTAAGAAAACGCGCTCACTTTCCTGTTTTTTAAAAAAGTAATGAGGTAAAAGGAGCAAAGGCCCTACCTCTTTTTTTAAACAATAAAACAAAAAATAGTGCATACGGTGATATACATACAATGATTATATTTATGAAATAAAACCGATCTTTCTCTATTCAATTATATTTTTAATTTAAAATAACATAAAAAAGGATTTAAATACTTTTAATTTATTTTAATTAAAATCATATAAATGATATTTTTATGTTAACTGAATATTTTTCAGAAAAAATCTAAATTTTCATTCCTAGTGTTCTCCTTTTCGAACTTCTTGTATTAAATAAAAATTTCTTTTCCACATCGGCATTTGTGATGGACATAACACACATTCAGTCAATAATTTTTAATTTTAATGGGGGATATACTTCTTCAAATGAGCATGACAGTACTTCTAACCATTTTCTACTCAAGTTTAATTTCTAATCTTTCTGTTTCTTTTATTACAAGGAAAAATGTCACACATTGATAACTACATTTTCACACAATTCAGTCATTACAAATTCTATTGTGAGAAAAGTTCTCCCTAATTAGTTTTGTCTCTCAAAACAGTACACTTAAAACAATTTTGTTCAGTGAAGTTAACTGACAGTTCCACAATGTATCCATACCAAATTTTAAAAACAATTTTAATATTTTGAAATGTATCCTGTATTAAATTTTTTGAGTATACACAAATATTTCCTGCTGTATGGAAGACATAGTATGAGATGAGGTGTGTGGTTTTGAAGAATGCTTTCGTACGTGTAGACTATTTTTGAAAATTTCAATATCACTAAAGCTGATCATATAACTGCAAATGAGCCTTACTTTAATGTGTGCTGGTATCAAAATAAAACACTTTACAATATTAAACAGCCTATGGGTTTATATTCAATATCAAACTATTCACAAAATGTGGGGGGCTTACAACTTCTATTCAATTTGTAGATAAATTGAAATATAAATATATCTTACTGCAGTCAAAAATATTCATAATATGTAAATATCCTATTCCTCCACTTATTTCAGTACATTTTAAAAACTGTAGCTGAATGCAATTTTTTATATTTATAAACGAGGCAAAAAAGCTCACACAGTCGTAAAAATGTCTTTATCATTTTTAAATATACTACTATAAAACGTATATGGATTGTAAGATCAGTTCTAAAATCCTAAAAGCTTTTAGAGGAGCAAAAAAACATGTAATTTTGGATTGATCAAAATTTTAATATAATACACAAATATACATGTTATTAAGCAAATACATTTGAAAAATCAAACTTCCTTCTGAAATAAACGTAATTGAAAGAAAAATGTTTAATTGCAAATGAGTGGAAATACATGTTTATCTAAGGGGTATCCCCAAAGTGAGGTAATCCTCAAACTTAAAACTCAAACTCAGTGGCAGAACAACCCATGAGGGCCAGGAACTATGCCCATCCTAATATTCGTGACCATTGGGCGCTGCGGTGCATGAACAGATGTCCTAATTTGGTGGTCTGTCTGAAGAGAGACCTTCAGTGTTTAAGACCCCAAGGAAGCTTGGTACTCATTTATCGACCCAATGTAGCGGGGATGAAAGGAAGAGTCGACCTTGCCCAGCCTGTTAATAGAACCCCAGACCTGTGGTGTGGAAGCACGATACACTAAAACTCGACCCTATTCGGTGAAAAATAAAACTTAATGTTAGAATCTTATATAATTCCCTAATGAATGAGGGAGTCCAAACTTTTTTTTCTATGTAAACTGTTTAGACGGAAATGGTTAATTATGAACATTTCACAAGTTGCATAAATTAAAATTAACCGTTATAGTTTACATAAATTTTTAAGAGTGCAAAAGGTGTATTTTGGCTGCATGAATTAATTTTAAAAGGAATACGGATACGAAAAAGTAGTTTAAATCTATCTAAAGTAGGGTTGGTTACCTTAGATATTGTGAAACAACAATATATTGGTAGCCAATTCCAAAATTCGTTGTTATAAAAATGTATGGAAAATTACAAGACTTATTTTTGCATTTGTAATTTATATATTTTTTCCCTGAGAACTTTAAAAGCTAGAGTGACATTTATCAAAACCGCGGGTCCCTTTCTGTTTTTCCGGATCGCCCCTGACTAAGCCAGCTCTGCCATAGTAAGTGAAAATGCCGTATTTTGTTTGTCAAGATCATTTTATAGCAGACTGCATTTTTCACGTATTTTAGATGGTCGTTTTATATTTTCTACATCAATATCTTAATGTCTGAATTTAAAATTACATAAAATTCTTGACATTCGCATCAATGACCATTATAATTTTATTAGTATATGAATGTGTCGTCAAACGATTACATGACTATTATTAACATATTATTTTAACCATTTAATTAATATTAAGTATAACATAACACACACAAATTTTCTGAACTTTAAAATAAATATTTCGAAAACTACTTCAGATATACTCAAAATTTTTCATTCCTACGCTTTAGCTTCTCAGTTTTGCTTCTATGTAAAACTTTATTATATATTTGTCAATTTTCTTAGTATATTTTTTGCTCTTGGCATGTAGTTTTCAACTGAATTGTATGAGATCTTCGAAATATATTAAAAAATACCAAAGAAGCTATATAATAAAATTTGAAATTTATATTATACTCAAAGAATTGCTAGAACTTATGGTAAATAATTTTTAACTGCGCGATACATCCCCCCCGAAATTTCAAATGGAATTTCTAACATAAAATTTCTAGTTTTATACAGTCGAGATTTCAAAAAATATCCCGTTTAATTACTTAAAAGATAAATGTTGAGGTATTTTGCATAAATAGATATTTTTGAATAATAATTCGAATGTTTTTGGATAGCTCGAATTTAAAATTGATTTTTATGTTTATTTATATGCATAAATGTCTACTGTAAATGTTTCCGTATATTTTTGATTACCATTTATTCAAACATTCAAGTTATAAAAAAATGTGGGAAAATCTTCATTCATGTTGTCTTTGATGTAAACTGAAGTTCAAGCACCTAAATTTCAAATATAATTCGGTGTATTTTAACAATATATAACTAGGCACTGTACGTAAACTTCCCTGAACACTTGGGCTTTGAAATCTAAAAAAAAAATAATAGATCTTAATTAGTTTTTTTTTTCGTTATTATTTTTATCAAAGTGTAAGAAAATGTTTCAAATGATTTGATGAAGTTTAAATTTATTCCTTTTTAGTGGTTGGAAAGTTGAAAAGGTTTCAAATTTTAAAGTGTTTGGTGTTTTAATAATTTTTTTTGGCATCTTATAATGAAATAATCATGTTTCAAAAACTGAAAGCATTGATTAAGATAAGAAAAATGTGTGTGTGTGTGTGTGTGAACCAAAAGAATATACTTTAAAAAAGATAATTTGTCTAGCTATATAAAATAGCAGATTGCCCTGACACACCCCAACTTGTTAGTTTCAAATTAATATGAAACCAAAAGGGAATTGTAACAGATTTTACTTATGCGCTGGGACTTTTCAAAACTTTTAAAATACAAGCTAACAAACAAACACTTCCTGGAGTCTAAAGAAATTTTTTACGATTGCCCCAGGGTCAAAACAGGGGGTTCCCTGCGAGCCATAAAACTTCCTGCTGTGTTGCTTCCACCGTCCCTAATTATCTTTCAAGATGTTAAACCTTTAAAGAGGGAAAAGGATTTCAGAAAAGTACGGCTCAACTGCTTATGAAAATGTTACTTGAAGGCAAAAAAAAAAACCCGTGCAGTGCATTTTCGAAGCATCTTTAGAATGACGGAATTTTCCGTGCTAACCGCTTGGAGGGTTAAGAGGGGGGGTAATAAATATACAACAAATCTATTATTTTTTCCTCATTTAAAATTTTTTTTAAAAAAAATATATCTCTTAATTGCTTACAAAGAGAAAAATATAATGCACACTTTGAATAAATAAATAATTTAATTTCTAAGCAAATATATATTAGTCGAAAATACATACCAATTCTTCATTCAAATCTTCAGCAAGTGGTTCCATCACAATTTCCCGTTTCTCCATAGTACTTGCTACACTTTTTTCAATAACTTCAGAAAGTCTGCTTGTAAGTTTTTTGATAGTTCGATTTAAAAGGCCATGAATTTGCATATTAGGGAGTCCTAAATCTTTTGCTATATCTTCAGCAACTTTATATTGAAAACCATATGATAAAAGAATAGCCTACAAAAGTGGAAAAAAAACCCCACTTTAATTACTGCAATTTTACAACAATAAAATTTAAAAAATTACTATGAATTTTTAAACTTATGAATGAAGTTGAATACCCAGACAGCTTATTTTTCTGTAGAAAATAGCTAATAGGATTAATGATTGCTGTTTTCTATAACTAAGTAAAGGAACAGTGATGGATTTATATTGTGAACAAGGTTTTACTTAGCATACAAGGATTACTTAGCATATCAGGCAGATTTATATACAATTGAAAATATTTCTCTTATAGAACAACACCATCAGAAATGCTTTCATTATTTCAACTAACAAAAATTTGACTATACATTTTATCGAGATAGAATTCTTGCGATAATCTATTTTAATACAATGCTGGCATTCACAATGTTACACTATGAAAGAAAAATAAATATCAAAGCCAAAATTATTGGACAAATAACATAAAACGTAACGGCGAAATGATCAAAGTAACATCTCCGTTCAACATACAGAACACAAAGAAAGTATTTTGTTATTCAACAAATCCAGCAATAACTACTAAAATATGCTTCAATATTGAAAGAAATTCTTGGGGCTGTGTCAGTCCATGCTGCTTCCACAAACTATCAAAATTCAAATAAAATAGCAGCAGGTGGAGTATACTGGGCAGTTATTTCCTAATCATTAATTGTGTGCTTTCTATTGTTAAGAGATAAGAAAATGGGTGGGCCAAGCTTAGCAATGTAACCTGGAGAGTAATGGAAAATTCTTGTGTTACAAGTAATCTTGCTTTGTCCTAATGAACATATTTATTCAACAGCTAAACCTTGAAGGTAAAAGGCAACAAGAGAATCCAAAACTTCAGAGATATAGTTAGTGACTTCTAAGTATATTAGCAATGTGTATTAGTGGTGTGCAAGAACAAATACCAATAGCACTCTCAAAAATAACAATAGACGAAGGAACAATATGACACTGCAAAGTACAACAGCTTACAATACAGAGCACTTAATGTCAAAAGTGTTGTAGTAATAAATGACACATTGAAATTTCTCTTTCTTGCAGACAAAGTTAAATGTAATCTATGCAAGTCAAATATCTTTTCATTTCAAACTTTGATTTCTGTATACTTCAACAAGGCTTCTCGCATGAGAATAATGCGAAAAAAAAGTTTTGTTAAAATTTTCTATTCTCCCTGTATATAATGCATCTACATGTCTCATTGAAATCTAAAGATGGTCTGAATTGATGTTTATTGGAGATTTTTAATATGATTTTATACTTTGGATAACTAGCAGTGTACACAAATTAGATTTCTACAAACATGACATGCACTGATCAACTTAAAAGTATCGGGTCTCATAAATAAGAAGTTATTAAAAAAAAAGAAGATATTTTTTCTTAATTTTTAATAATTTTTGTTGTAGTTAGATAGATTTAATATTCTAAATGATATAAAGGGGACTAAATTTCTATTTAAAACACATTACATAATGTAGTTCATTTTCTTTTTAAAATATTTTATTTGTGCTTTTTTATACTAAAAATAGAAAGTGCATTGACAGTTTGAAATATAAGTGCTACAACACGAGTTTTATGATATGAGCCTGCTTTAGTCATGTCACAATCCCTGCTCCACTCAGAGGTTGGAGTTTTGCATTTGCATTCTATTCTTTTCACATTTACTTCGCAAAAGTATTTGTCATGTTGATTTTCAATTTTGTGGGGATTTTCATCTGCAGAATTATGTGGCTCTTCTTTCTGTTTTGTTTTTGTTCAACCATGAATTCAAAGAAAATAGTTAAAACATAGTAATAAGAAAATGAAAAAAGGGATATCAATTGAATTAAAATATAAAAAAATAAACAAATATGAGCAATGCATTAGAAATACAGCTTTGGTTCAGCAGTATGATCACACTACTTCTACAATATTTATTATTCTAAAGCAAAAGGATAAAGGCTATGACACTGGTTAAGGGCAATGTCAATTAAAATCATTTCAAAGATACACAACTATATTACAAAAAATAAATAAACCATCTTCACCACCCAATATTATTTAGATAGAAAATCCAATAAAAGTGTGACAAAAATTTCATCCATTGATTATTTGTTTAAAAGTAACCTATTAAATCTAATTTAAAAAAAAACTACAAAAATATTTTATAACTAAGTAAACAATGTTTGTGAAATTTTAATAAAGTTGAGTTTCTATGACTGAATGAGAGATCTAAGTTTATAAAAATACATTCTTAATACAGTCTTCTTGTACAACTGCAGTGCTGACCCTTTACACATTTGATAGTATACTCAAAATTAGTTTCACAATAAGTGGTATTGGAAACAACTTAATGACATTAAATCAGTTAAGAATATTAAGTAATTTAGTAGTAGATGGAATTCATTTTACTCAGACTTAATGGTTAAATGTAATTTATATCCAGTAAGTACTCTGATTAGAATCTTATCTACAGAATTCCTTAAACATATTTTGGGAAGTAATTTTAAAACTAAAGGCTAATTTATAAAAAGAAAAAATATTTCAACTTGATTAAATTTGGTTCCTGAAAATGAGATTCGGTTTATTCTGAATATATTTGATAAGAAAAACTAATCACAACAAAACAATTTGCTTTGTCCCCTATTTTATTTTCTTATTCTTCTTAAAATGTAAATTATTTTTCTTACATTCCTAAAACATTTATTTGGATGATAGCAAATTTTTGAATTTTTTGTCAATGAATTAATCTTGAAGATATCAACTTTAAAAAAACATTAATTTACATTATTATATATTTTATTTTGAAGAATTCTTTTATAATTAAAATCTATTTCAAAAAAAGAAAAGGGCAGCAAATAATATTTTCAGAGTTGAACATTAACAAGTAAACTTATAGCCAAAAATCAGAAGCAAGTTATTGATATTTGAAACTTCAGTGCAATTCTTTTTCTGAATCATTAGAATGAATTACAAGAAATTTTATACTTAAAGATTAAAAAAGTAACAAATCTTATAACTTATGCTTAAATTCATTGTTTTGTTTTTTTTAAAAATCAGCATTTAGTAATATATACATATTTCTTTAATACTTATTTTTCAAATTTTTTGAGTTTTTGGTATTTGAAAATTATTCTCAATCATTTGGTGAAAAGTTATCACAAGTAACGAAAAAAAAAATTTATTGCTTTAAAATAGTTTAAATTTCATTTGATATTTAAAGATGCATTTTTTAATACAACTATTAAAAAAGAATTATAAAAATTACTTTACAAGATCTTTAAAGGTAAAATTTCTTCTGAGAAATTAACTGTTAACAAATTCATTAACGTTATAACCTCATCCGCTTTTAACCGTTAATAGTGATACCATTTTTTATTAGCCATGAGAATAAGTAAAATTATAAAGGAAGCTTTTTTAAATTACTGTTCAATTTCTTACTACTTCTACTACTAATAAATTTTTTAAAGGAGAATGAAATGTATAAAAGCACATATGGAAAAGTTATTGCAGCAATACACATTCAAATTTTCACTCTATCAAGTCATGTGTAACACTTTGGAGAGTATAAAGTGCTCAAGTTCATATGAAAGAGCAGAGCCTTCTTAATAATAAAATGAGATTTTTGCCAGGTTGTTGAAAGTTCCAACTTTCACCAGAGTGATATTTACTTCACTATGGAAATTCTCTCTCACTTTCAGATGTTGATTTGATATTTCTTTTAAATACAGTTAATAAATCTTCTGTTCAGACAGTTAAAATAAAGTTACTAAACTCATCCAGACTGATATCTAAGTATATTTAATATCAAAATTAATTTATTTATCCTATAACTATTACATTCAAGTAATAAAATTTTCCCATTTTGTTTCGTACTACTCCGTATGCCACAAAAAAGTTTTCAAGAGGTATTCACAAATTTCAATATTTTGCAAAATTTCATGAATTTGTTTCTCTGATTGCTACTTTTTCAAAAAATCAAAAGTCCAAGTAAACAAATTTACTATAATGGCTGGATTGATTGTTGGAAAATGCAGCACTACAAAGCTACATAAGAGCTATTGGTAATGGATTGCCTAATTTCAAACTATAGAAATGAGAACATCTGAGCTGGCATTCTGTTCTCCAAACTTCCACAACTGCCAATATGAGGACTAAGAGCCTCAATTGATTTAACATGCATCAGTTCCTCTGCACCTCCTCTCCTTCAAAGACATAATTTGAATTCACAACTTAACATGTGCAACACCAGTCATAAGTAAGCAACCATGATTATTGTACAGCTCTATAATGACTAAAAATGTTATAGCTATATTTAGCAATAAATTGCATCAGATAGCATGGGCATTTAACAATTATATTTTTAATTGGCTAGCTTTTATAAAGATACCACATCTTTGGGGCAATCTTGGTGTAATGTTAAAGAATAGGAAACAAAACAGGGACATTTCTTAAGTTAGAAAGTTTATTATATATGTTATTACATATATAATAAATTTCATTATCATTATCATTATCTTATCTAATTATCATCACTTCATTATCTTAAAGATTAAGATATTTTATTATACAATTCCTTTTTAGCTATGTTAATCCATTTTTTCAAATGCAAAATATGTTCCATATTTTGTCTCCTGAACCATAATGCAGAAGGAAAGCTACTATAATATTTTCAAATTTTAATGACGTAGTATTATAAGCAGATATGTGAATTACAATATTAAAAATGTTTTCTGCATTTAATTAGGACTTTTTTTTTTACATTTGACAAACACAGCTTCAAAGCAGCTAGTTATTAAGATATTGTCACAGCAGAAGGAAACACAGTTGCTCTAGTTAAACAATCCAAAGTACTCATTAATATTATTTAACCATAATAGAGTGATGATGATACTATATTTGATTTTTTTATAACCATGAAAACCTTACAGCTAAAAAATTATAATTCTTAATTCCACATCATTGCTCCCATCAAAAGGAACTAGACGGAATTATTTCAATTGCTTAATACTTATTGGTATCTGCACCAAAATAATCACTTATATTTTTAAATGATCACATGAAAAGTTTTTGAAAATTTTTTTCTGAAAAACAATCTTATATGAATTATTATGGAGACAAACATATTGTGCTACACATGAAATCTCTTGCACCGCTTTCTACTTTAAACAGTTTCAAAAGGATCACCATTTTTTTTTTACACAAACTACATACACTGGTCAAGAGAGCACATAAAAGGAAATAATGCATAATATTTAAACTAATAAAATAAATCTTTAAAAAAAATATTTACTAAAAAAATGTGAATTTTTCAATGTCCAAAAGATTTTAAAAAATGTAAACTTGGTTGTTTTAAGTGTCACAACTTTTGTCTAACAGAAAGAGGGTGCTGTAGCACCAAACCTTTCTGTATAGGAGGAATTAAGGAAACACTTGTAGAGATGGCGGCAAAGATTTTTTTGTTCCGATTCATTTTTCATTGAATCAATTACTCTGTCTGTTAAATATCTTCTGTTTTTCGGTGGATTAGTTAATCTCCAGAAGTGTGATATAACTGTTTGTGAGTAATTAAAAATGTGAAAAAACAAAGCAATGTCATTTGTTAGTCTACCAAAACAAGCTTAAAATCAAATTAATCTGAACCACCAATGATAGTTTTCGTATTGTTTTTCATTAAACATAATTCATAGAGTTAATTCTGTAGTTTCAATCATTTTGTATAATAAAAGTATGGGAAAAAATCGATATAAGTTTTCATGTATGTCATATATGTATACTAAAATGTAAACTTTTAATACAAAATATAATGTCATATATGTATACTAAAATGTAAAATTTAATACAAACAGTATAAAGAAAAATATATAGTCATCCATATGGTACAGTGTTTAGAGATGCTCTGACTGCTGTGACATAGGGACTGGGTTTGAATCCCAGAGAAGACATGAACATTTGTAAATGTATAGTGCTTTCGCAACATGGGGGTACTATAAATAGCCATCCAGCCACAAATCCTCTTATGAAGTTGGTGGAAGGGGAAGAGCGATGGGAGGCCCCTGACCATCCCCAGGTGTCCTCCCTCAAAATTGGGGTGGAAATGAGCCAAACCGTATTGTCACCTGTATGGTGCTCAAAGCTACGGCAAACAACATATGTCACTTAGCCCTTTGCCATGATAAATTTTGTGAGCCTCGACTGGCCTTTTCTGATCAGGTGGTATCAGTAACAACAACACAAATACATAAATTAATAAAAATTATAATTGAAAATATTACAATATTTTGCTGAACTTTTTCCTTAAATAAATACGTTTAAATCTAGAAAATCTTACTTCTTGCACACGAGGAAGCTCTATATCTTTTAGACGATTCCTAAAATACAAGTTTGCTAGAGTAGGAACTAATTGCATAATAGTGTGAAAATCTTGAAGATTTTGACAATACTTTTCAAGAGATTTCATCTGATGCGGTCTTATGAGTAAATCTACCTCAGCTTTGCTAAGCTCTGAAATAGAATTAAATAGTTTCAAATTAGTGAAATAGAAAATGAAACAATTTTTTATACTAAAAAAAAAAAAAAAAAGAGATAATGATTACATATACTTAGGAAGCAGATATCAATTATATTTATCTACATTTACATAACTTATAGAATTTAATTTTTATAGTCTGTTTTGCATAAATTATTCATTTATATTAATTTAAACAATCCTCTTTACAATAAAAGAACTGAGCACAATGTTATTATTCACAGAAAGTAGGTATGATAAAAACATATTCAATGTAGACTAGAAGAAACAAACAAAAAAAATATATTACAATGAATTTCTGATTAAAACATATTTCATTACATATTCATTTGATTAAAACCTTACATATATTTTAACATAAAGAGATTTTTAGAGTATATAAATATCAATATACATATCTTAATAACTAACTCAACATGCACATCTAATAATTAACTTTCTCTAATAACTACAGTGAAGAGCAAATACCTGCAATAAAGCTGTATTAATCTAATATCTCATAATTCAAAATAACATAACAAGCATTGGTTATTATTTCTACAGAAAGATAAGAATAATGAAGTGTCAATTGTCTGCTTATCACAAATTTTCCTATGTATAAATTGTGTAGTATAAATAAAAATGAATTTCTTTCAAATAGATAATTTTTTTTAACATATTAATTTCCCAGAGCATTATAAATGCAACATAAAATTGATTAAAATTTTTTTAAAAAATTCCAGAATAAAAATATTAGATTATATATAACATATAACAAATTTATACTCACCACTAATTAAACCAACAAAACCTTTCAGATAATTAAAAATTACAATATTTAAAATTTTTAAATTTCAACTATATAACAGAAAAAAAACATAAGAATATTAAAGATAACAATAGATTGTGACAATTTGTTTGAAACATGTATTTATTGGCTAAATATTTCCTAATTTTCCCCACATTTGTTTAATGATTTTACATTAGACTCTTGATGCAAAATTATATTTAAAAAGAATTAATTTACCTTTGAAATCCTTTTTCATCCAATCTGCCCTAAACTTTAATAAAGTAAGAGCCAATGATGCCTTAAATTTTTGGAAATCTGCTCCCAGATGGCACTGATAATGAACTTGAAAATTATGCCAATATTTTTCAACTCTTTGTTTAAATATTTCCTCTATATATTTTATCATGAATAACACATGTTCACCTTCAGAACTCTGAAATAGATATATATTATTTACATACAAAGCAAACATTGCATCTAAATATTAACAAAAAATCATTTGCCTGATTTAAAAATAAAAATCTAACACAAAAAATTTTCAAAATAATATTCTCTTGTTTTAACATAACACCCACACATAAAAAAAAAATGAATACAATAAGGAAATCTGATTTAGTTGTTATATTACTTTCATAAGCAATAACAATAATGATTAAAAAGATTAAAATTTAATTCTATCACTTGATCATTCAAAGTTAAGGAACAGAATTTTGGTGAAAATTTAAAAGTATATAATATAACATACTTTACACTATATTATTATTTTTTAATCTAGAATAACAATAAAACTATTATTGTTCTGCATAGTAATATATAACTAATTTTAACTGTGCTTGACCATGCCCTACTGGATATATTTCCCTTTTAAATATGTTTTTTTTTACATGGAAAACTTAATACTTAACTGGATTAAATAAAGATAACCGAAAAATTAACTGAATTTAATATAATTTTAATTTAAAAAACAGACAATTTTGATAAATGAAACATTATGTAACATAAAAAGTGATGTAACAAAAGGAGTTTTTCTAATGGGGCAAAAATATGTGTGTATGCACAGTACCTTACAATAAAATATGCAAATGAATAACTTTTGGCAACCAATGACTGACTGGCTGCAGCTCCAGCACATTACAATAGAGCATCTAAATGGTGTATAAAATAGGAGACATTCTAATTTTAAGAAATAGCTTCAGTGTGAACCTAGTTTTATCAATTTAAGTGGACTACACTCAAGTGCCTTGTAGATCAACCAGCAAACAGTATGTATGAGCAGACATCACCATTTGAAAGAGGATGTGCAATGGTACTAGAAGCAGGGCAGGAAAATTGCTGGATTGCTCGACATTTAGGTCAAAGTGAGGCTACCAAACTACAAAGTAAGATGGGTGATTCATGGCCTTATAGAACATCAAAAAGGTAATGGTTGACAAGAGAGTGAAGACAGAGTGATCATCTGATACATCCTTGACGCACCCTTAACCAATTGACTGTGATGACCAATGATAGACAACAAACATGAGCAGAAATAATAGAGACCACTGCAGTGCTGACTACTCCTGACTGTTGCACACCAAGAGGTGCAGGGGTATTCTACCTGGAATTTCATGGGGTAAAATAGAACTTTTTTTAAAGATATGTTTTTAACACTGAGCATTAATGACCAGTGAAGATGTGTATGAAGATGTCCAGGATAGCAGTGGCATGTTCACCTGACTGTTATCTATCACACAACCAGATAACCAAGATTTATGGTATGGAATAGTGTTTCATATGATTTTCATTATTATTATTGTTTTGTCTTCGAGACTGCAATAAGAATTCAATTTCTACGATAATGTTAGTGTTTCGTTTCCATCAATTTTACATGAATAGCATCCCATCTACCAATTTTTATCCTATTTGGATAACTCTTTCTTGATTCATCATTTATTACATTACTAGCAGCATGGCCCGGCTTTGCACGGGCTTTCTCTTTTCCTCATAACGCCAACAATTATGTGTGTGTTTGTACGCGCGCAATGTGAGTGATTTATAAAATTATTTCATTTAAATTTTTTTCCCTTTTTCGAAATTTGTTCCACATATTTTCGATTTAAGACAGGTTTTTTCCACCTCCCTCTAGCCCGGCATAACACGGTTTTTTTAGTATAAAATTACTGTTTCCTCTTCCCCTCCCCCTCACAGATAAAATATAGCTTTAAATTTCGACCTATGACTTTTAAAAAACAATATTGCATTAGTTAAAAAATTATTAATGTGAAGCAATAAAAACGATTCTTTAGTTAGCTTGAAAATGTCTCTGAAATGTATTTTTATCCAAAATAATAGACAATGTACTTTTTTAATTAACAAATAATTAATTTAGTAATGAATTAATAGAAATACTTTAAAAATATATATATATATATATAAGTAATAAAAAACAGTATGGGGGAAATGTGGATATATATTTACATGTACTGAAAAAAAACATTCAAAAAAGAAAAAAAAAACTAAATGATAAAAACATTTTGATATTTTATTTTAATTTCATAGTTTTCCTTCCACTGTCATAGATAAAAATTTTGTGTAATGAACGCTTAAAATAGTGTAAATAATTTATATCAGGAAGTGTAATACATTAATATTACTTTTTGTTGTATTTATTTTATATGTTAAAATCTTGCCACCACCTCTCCCTTTTATTATGAAATAAAAATAGTGATGACACTGATGAAGGGAATCAATGAAAAGTGGAGCGCGCACTGAGGGATGGCGTAGACAAAACAGAAGGGATAAAAAAGATAGATGAATGCTGTCACGGGCTTTTTTGCAAATGGCAGAATTTTTTCCTACTTTCTTGACAATTGTTGTTATATTTTGAAAACTTCTCACAATATCTTTATAAATTTTAGCCTATGTGTTATTCTGATGTATAAGCTATATTACTGTCAAGTTTTATTAAAATCCATTCAGTTGTTTTTGCGTGAAAGACCCACAAAGATACTCACAAACTTTCACATTTATAATATATATTAGATATATAGAGTATATATTTTTGTTGTTTCCTTAACATTAATCCTAATAACTTTGAGACATAGATTCATATTTTAGAAATGAGATTTTTATAAAAAATACTTTTAACTATTTATTAAGTTTTTATTATACTGAACAAATCCTTAAAAAATAAAGTACTTCCTTATAATCTCAATCATGTTCACAAAATTTGGTGGTATTTTCCACACATGAAAGATATTAATAAAACAAACTTTTAGCATTTTATACATGCTTACATAAAAACAATTTAAGTAGTTTTTTTTATTTGCAACTTTTAAACAGGTTTCTGTGAGTGTGTTTTTTATTTATTTTTTTCTTCACATCGAAATTTCAAAAAAATTATTATGAAGAGATTGAAAGTAGATTTGTACACCAAATAAATTACATTATTCAAGGGCTGTATCTCAATGTTTTTTATTTTACAATTTGAATTAATGTCACATTCTTCTCAAATGTTATATTTGAATATTAATCTCAAATTTAAGAAGTTCTGTGTATGATTGACAGTTCTATGCTAAAAGCTAGTTTTCTAGTTATTTTTTAATCAAACTAGCAGGTCAAATAGATTATATTCTACTTATGAATTTGTCCCAAATTTTACATCCTTATTTTTAGAAATTAATATTACATTGAAAAAAATAGAAGAGGAATGGGACAAAATATATAGAAGCATAGGAACTAAAATGCATATAAAAACAGTGATTGAATTAAATGAGGTAAAATCAGAAATTGCACGTTAAGTGGCTAAGATTTTGGTGTGTTCCACAATTTCGATAATTTCCAACAACATGATAGCGGTAATATGAAAGTACTAAAATTGAAATGCTAAAAAGTTTTACGTACAGTTTTTTCACTAATGTATACAGGAACAAAGCCAATTTTCTTCCAAAATCTATGGAGTAAAAGATAATCAGAAATTAAAAACACTTTAAAAGTAATTAAATTAAAAATTACTCATTTCATTGGGTACAGAATATACTAAAAGTAAACATTCAAAATTCAATAAAATCAAATCTACATGATTTTCAAACTGACAACTGAGACTGAAGAAAATGACTACCATTTCATTTAGTATTTTAAAATATTATAATACAATAAAAAACACATTCAATATTTTTACACATTCATGTTTAAAATATTCATTCATTAACTCATACCTGATCTTCGAAAAAGTAAAGATGAATAAATCTTGATCACTTCTGTAAGGTATTAGTTCAAATTTTCTATTGCAAAGCCACTTCTATATTTTGTAATTAACTTCTCATATGTTTAAATAATTTGATATATTTATACATATTTCTAATCTTTAAACCTTTACTTTTCATTTAGATTTACACTTAGACATGACAAAAAATGTTAAAATCCTTCATAGCATGAATTTCTTTAAAATTGTAAACCTGTCACCCTTCCAGTACAGTGGTTAGAGATGCTGACTGCTGTGACATAGGGACTGGGTTCGAGAGAGGTGGGAGGTCTCTGATCACCCACAGGGTGTTCTCACTTTAAATTGGGGTCAAACTGAGCCAAATCGTACAGGCACCTGTAAGGTGATCAAATCCACAGCTAACAACAGGCATACTACTTCCCTTTTCCACGATGAATTTTGTGGACCTTGATCTGATGTTACTGTCGATCAGGCGGCATAAGTAACAACAACAAAATTGTAAATCTTTTATTTAAAACCATTACTTTAACTTTTTAACCTAAGCAAAAACAGCAGTAGAGTTACATGGAAACTTTTAAATTCTTTTATTTCATAAACTTAAAACAGTTTTTGAGGTATGTATTATCATGTATATTAGATTTCCATTATTATGTCTCATAAAATGTAAATTGTAACCATACTTAATATTTACCTAAATATTTCATTTGCATTCAAATTCTAAAAGGACTTTTCCTGTGACAGCTTTGAGTTTGCAAAGCTCAGTATAATAACGATCTTTAGCAAATTACAATACAATATATAGACAAAAAAAAAGCTACAAAAATGAATTTATAACACAGAATGTATTACTATACTAAGAGAGTATAAGTTAGGTACACAACAACAATACAAAATGGAGACTTACACAAAACAGTATAAATAAATAAATATAAACCTCATTAAAATAAACTAAAAACAAACAAATGTTACAAAAGTTTTTTAAAATATGTAGAAATTACCTTATAGATTCTGATGACAGATTACAAGAAACAATGAAATATTCTACACTGTCAGGTTGTATTTCTGTCAACTGCTGTAAAATAGGTAAATCCTTACAACTGTTTCCTAAACATGTTTCAGTTGTTTTGTGGGGTGCACCTAGGTTCTCATCCAAAGAGATACATTTACCTTCATAGAATTCTTGAAGAAGTTGAAGAGCACGTAAGCCATACCCCATCTAATGGCGAAATTACGAATAGCATTTTAAAATGTTACAACCTTAAAAAAAGCTGCATAAATACATAAATATTTTTACCCCCTTCTGTTCACTATTTAAAAGAATTTAAATATGTTTTTCACAAAATTATAAATACTTTAAATCAATTCTCTACGTAATAAAATAAATTATAATACATTCAGATTTTGATTACTATTTTATGCATATTTTTATTACATATATTAATTGCATATTTTTACCTTTCTATAGTTTTGATGAGTCACTATATTTAACACATGGATTCCTTTCACTGGGGAAAAACTAGCAGATGTCTGTAATAAACATCAAGTGTTACATGTTATTACAAGTGAAAGCTACACAATAAATTGCTAAAAATTTATAAAAATAGTAGATTTAAAATACAATTAAGTGAATACATTTTCAATAACAAATAACATAATCACGTTAAATTATTATTAATCAACACTTTGCACACATATTAATAATTTTTCATTAAAACATATATTAGTAGTGGTTTACCTTTTAAAATTTTACTATCTATTTTCACATTTATACTAAAAATTTCAAGATTTTCGCATTAAAAAAAAAGAGACAAAAATAGCCAGAGTATATTTTACTCAATATTTTAAACAAATTTTCATAAAAATATTTTCTTACTTTATTCTTGATTTTCCATTCATTGAAACAATTTGAAATGGGCTCATCTATATTTGTTCCACAATGAATTATATGATCTGGTATTTCATGTTCCAAATGAACCTGAAGAGGTTTCCATAAATTTATTAATTAAAAGCAGAAATTTAAAAAACACATCACAAAAAATGATATTAAACCTAAAAGATTTAAAAAAAAATATACAACAGGAAAAATTCCTGCAAATAATGATTTTTTTCCCTTTAAAAAAAGCTGCACCAATTAAAGATAAATCCAAGCTTTGACAAGCTACTGTACTGTACACAAAGAAACTTTTACAGCTACATCTCTAACCTAAAAATTGTTGATAAAAAAAATTATAAAGTATCCTTGATTTTTATCACTTTAAAAGTAAGAATAATAGAAACAAAGCTAAAAATTTTATATTCCTATTTCATTGCAAAGATAATTATTTTGTAAAAAAAGTTCCAAGTAATGCCCATAAAATTTAATGCTTTTGAAATATTAGAAAACCAAGGAAGTTTTGATATTTTAAAAAAAGTACAATAATTCCAATAATTGTTTACATTTATTGTTGTTATGCAAGGGTTGAATCAGTAGAAGACATCATGTCAAGCAAACAATCTAATCTAAGTACTAAAGAATTATAGACAATGATTAAAGTCAATTTCAGTGTAAGAGATCAACAACTAGCAGAAATGTTCAAAATGCCAAAACAATACAAGCTTTAACACAAAAGAAACAAAAATTAAGAAAATGGATAATACTATAAGAGATGCCAAAACAAAAATTGTCTTTCAAAACAGGAGAGGAGATCCTCTTCCCTTTATTCTTCCTCTCAATAAATTTCAATCACATTACCATATATTTTAATCTTTGGATAATTATAAATGTGGAAAACCATTTAATAACTTCAAAAATTTGAAAATAGAGATGTCTGCAATTTTTTAAATTAAAAGTTAACAATTTTATAAAAATGGAATTTACAAATTAACTTCTCACTCAGAAAGAGTTGTGAATTCTGAGGATGGGTATTTTGATACATAAAATTATTTTATGTAAAAATACACAACTTTTCTCCTCAGTTGAAAGGTGACAGAAGTTTCTTGGTTACCTGATAATTATTTCAAAATTTCACATGCTGTCAATTCTATGAAATAAAATAAACCCATCTGAATATAGTAGAAGTATCCACGATGATTTTCATTATCCTTATTATAAAATACTAGACCTGAGCAACTAAATGTTAAATGAGCCACACATTTAAATAGCTTTCTTTCCAAGAAAAATTGGAACAAACATTCATCTTAAATGTACTAAAAGCATTGCACAGAAAAGTATAGGCAAAATTTTTTGACAATATAATTAAAAGAACATCTGTAACTGATTGAAAGCATCAGTATTCATCACATGATATGAATCTCAGAGTTACAGAATGTAGGAACATGAACACAAAAATAAAAGAAAAGCTCTAAATGCAACTTTAGTGAGCTCCATGCTGTTTCATATTATTTGCATGATGCATTCATACATTTTTAAGATATTAATTCAAAGAACTATTTTTTAATCACATTTGAGGTCTTCAATTAACAAGATAATTATTCAGATAAAATGTAATATAATTATGTATGAACAATACAAAATTCTTTTTCATTACAAAACATTAAAAATGAAAAAGTAATAACATTTTACTCATTGATTAAATGTCAATGAGAAAAAAAAATATACTATCTGTATTCAATGTATTTCATATTTATGAAATAGGTTGAGATTCATGGTAAAATAGTTATATAAAAATTTTTTCAGTAGCAAAAAAATTATATGACCCAGAAATATTATCTTTCCCAATATTACCAATAACAAATAATTACATTTCAATAAATTTATTGATTCTTTCGTTTTATGAAATCATTCTAAAAATATAAAAAGGTTTTTTTTATTACCAATATCAAACAAATTACTCCAGAAAATGTTTGCCTAGAACTGTTCATTGGTGGAAGTAAGCAAAATATATTATAATTTGGTGAATCAGCTAAATTCACTAAATGATCAGGACTTATTGATGAAAAAGACGAGGTCAAAATGGACATCAGAGTTTGCAGGAAATCTTCAGATTGTTTACTGCCATCAAATAATGTGTTACGGTTAACACAAAATCTGTTTATTAGTAAAGGATTTTTATACTTCCCAATTCTGTAAAAATGTAAGCAAACAAAATGCAAAAATCATTATTTGAAACTTTTCAAAAATATTATATAACTGTTGGTTTGCATTACCATTTACAAATGTTTAAGTAATTCTACATTTTGCAATTTTTTAATACAAAAGGACCATAATATTTTTCCAGAGATGAAAATTTATTTAACGAATTTTCAATCATTCAAAAGGATACAATCTACATTGCTCAGGTACAGGGAAGCCACATGATAGATGAGATGAAATAACTGGTTTTACACACAATACTTGATTTAACCATGATTCAATGCTGTCTCCACTTGCATAGTGAATTGGCTCATTAAGATAAAATTCTTGAAGTTGCTCACCTAAAAATATTAATACCAAAATTTAATATGCCAAATTTATTACATATATATATATATAACAAAAATTTAATTTGAATAATAATTTACCTTGTGATGCAACTAAAGTTGATGGTCGAATGATATTAATCATATTGGTATACATATATGGGCTTGAAGCACCAGGTCTGAAATGCAATAAAGTTTTTGATACATTTTAACAGTATAAAAGAAAATTAATGAAGTATACATATATAAATTTTTAAATTTTATACTTATGTATGTCTATACATATGCATACATTATAAAATATAGCAAATTATTTTTGATAAAATCAAATATATTTTCATTACCAAAATATTAATATATATAAAGGAGAAAAGTAACTCACTCAATGATCACAATATCTCTGAAATTATTAAACCTACAGATTTGAAATTTGGTAGGCATGTTCCTTTCATGGAGTAGCGATCTGATACAAACGGATTTTGCGAAAATCGAAACCCAGGAGTGTTATGGGGGATTAAGAGGTGTTATAATTATTTTCATTTTTAAACTACTGAACATACAGTCTTGAAATTTGGCTAACAGATTCCTTTCATGGAGTGAAGATCCTCTACAAAATATGTCTTGTGAAAATTGACACCCAAGCGGTATTGTAGAGAATTAAGGGGCATTACAGATAATTATTTCCACTTTTAAACTATTAGACACACAGTCTTGAAATTTAGTAAGTAGATCCCTTTTATTGAGCAGATATCCACTATAAAATGGATTTAGTGAAAATCAGCCCCAAAGTGGCATTACAGGAGCTTAAAGGTTATTATAGATATTTATTTCCATTTTTAAACTATTACACATACAATCTCGAAAATGGGTGAGCAGATTCCTTTCAATGAGTGGATATCTGCTAACATGTTAAAGTAACCTAAGCTTAATTTATGATTTATTAATGACTATAAAGGTTGCAATACGGAATTAAATTGACATATTTTTTTACATCTTACATAATATTTTATACGTAACATTAAATTATAAATTTTATAAAAAGAATAAAGATAACTAGAAATCATACAATGGGTGTGATATTTGCCAATGGATTTTTAAAACTAATGCATTAATATCTGGATTGAACGAAGTGGATGATATTTTCAATCTTCATCTGATATTTTGGCTTTAATTCTATTTTTAGAATATTTTCTTCATCAAAATAGTTGCTCACAAATGTATGAGTTTCCAAGCAATGATGATGGAAATAACGCATTATTGTACAATAAGGAATATTTATCTTTGTCCAGATATGGTTTACAAAAATCTAACAAAGATATTTTATGAATAAAGATAATTATTTTTAAGTTGGACATCAGGTTGCAATTGTGTGCATTACATTTGAAAATTTGATGATTGGATATTACATTGATAGCAAGTGAAGCCACAAAAATAGAAAACATTTATTTTTTTGAAAATCCTGAAATTTATTTTTTGAAAACATGACATTTTTTATTGCATTTTTTTAATTAATTTTACAATTTTAAATAGAAAACCGCTATTAAAATTAACATTTTAATCATTTTTTAGCATTTAGGATAATTTTTTAACTTTACTGAAAATGATAGTGTTTTGCACATTTTGCTGTCCTCACCCATTTGTATTCAAGGTATCTGTAGAAGCCCCCCTTCACCTGCATATATTTAGGAATTTTATTTTCATTGAACAAAAAAATTCTCGGAATTCATAAAAGTAGGTATTGAGATAACTTTTTAAAAATTTATAACTAAGTTTCACACATAATAATAATCCAAATTAGTTTCCTATCATATTAGATTTTCATAAGATTCCAAAATATTTTCAAATACAAATCTATTATTCAAACAATAAATTATTAAGGAGAAAAAATTACTTTGCATAAACTTTTCAAGAATTTTAAATAATATAAATTTCTCTTATTTATGCAGTAAAAGTGTGAAATAACACTTACCCACTAGTAGATGATGCCATAAGAACTATATAAGGGCCAAAAAGATTTTTTAATATGTGAACAGGGATAGAAGCTGCTTCATCAAACACAACAAGCTCGGCTTGTTCTAATCTTTGGCCAATATCTTCTGGAAGAATAAAACGAACTGACTGTGGATGATCTCTAAAGATATTTATTCCTGTGAGATTATTTTTGAACTTTGGGTTCACTGATTGAATAAGGTCAAAGTCATCATCTTCCTACAAATATATAGAAATATTTTTAATTTTAAAACAATTTTATAAAATTTAATCAACAAAAAGGGTTGGTTTTTAAAATCAGGAACAAAAAATAATGGAATTGCAGAAAACATACAATGGAACAAAACGCAGCACAGTACCACATTACTTTGGTCTTTCTCTTATTTTTTTCACCACAGCATGTGAAACATTTTATTATGGATATACTGTTAAGTAAAACTGAGGAAATTGATTCACAGAAATCCCTGTCTCAGAAGAAAGGTGTTATTGAACTTCAGTTTCATGAAAAAAGAGAGGGGTAAACAGAAGAAAGGAGCTGGTTTTAAAAAGAATGAGAGAGATAATCAACTATTATGTTTTTGAAAAATATGTTCCACCCTTCATTTGTTCCCTTTTCACCACATTTCTGAAACATACTGTTGACTGTCTCACAGAATTTTGATATATTTATATCATAAAATTTTTTTGTATATACTAAAGTAAATAATTTTTTAAGTCATCAGAATGCAATTCGTACAAACTGATTTTGCACCAAAATGATTTTATTAATAATTTCACTAATACTGCAACAACTTTCTCTCAGTGTATAAAATCCAGTTATATAAATATTTTGTACATAAATATTTTTCTTGCTGGATATTCAAATTGCTATATGCTTTTCTTGAATGTGTGTGAATTTTTTTTACAAAATAATGCTTCACAATTTGAAAGTTTTTGGTGATCCTAATCATATCTGAATTTAACATAAAAAAATATTAAATGTATAGAAATACACATCTCATTTGAAAGGCAGAAACATATTTTATTGCAGCTAATATATAGCTAAAAGAGCATGATTCTTAAACAGTTTAAAAAACAAAAAATAATAAAACATTTTTCATTCAACATATTTTTCATAAAATTAATTTAAAACACTTTGTTCTGATGAATTAGCAATCAATATTTTTTTGTTAAATGAGTGCATAAGATCAATATTAATTTTCTAAACCTTTTTTAATAACAAAGCTCATTTGCTATTTTATACATGGGAAGGAAATACAACATACCTTATAGTTCAGAGCATCTAATCCTTTCAATAAGAATTTAAATACGGTGTTAGCATTTTTATGCAACATTGATGAAATATATATATTCGAGTAGTTAAATGCCAAACTCCCAGCAATTGCAAGACCTAAAGCAGCAGACTTTCCTCTTCCTACAGCAGATGAGACAGACAACACAGCATGAATTGATCTACTTTTCAGAACTTCCAAAAATTTTAATAAAAGTTCGGCTTGTTCAACAGTATGACAAACACCAAGAAGAGAGCAGATAACAGCATCTTTTACAAATTTCCCACGTAATTCTTCAATTTTATCTCTTGTAATTGATCTGTCAAACTGAATAAAAACAAATGCAATTTTAAAACTAATATTTTTTTATAAACAATAATAAATAAGTAGTACTTTTTATATAAAAATATTAACAAGAAAAATGAATAATTATGTGATATTTTGCAATAATATATGATGACAAAAAATTAAAGACTGAATAAGTTGTAATAATTGTTAAAAATCCCTACATATATGAATTTACAACATTTTCTAATCCATTCACTTACCTCCTCACCATCTGAAAATTTAAGTCCAGTTGATAAAATATTTAAAGTATCATCAAGGATCAGTGAGTTTGAGCAAGAATGAAGCAATGAAGCAAATCGTTTATTAAATCTCGAAACTTTATGTTCCACATTCTAAAAACAAAAAGTATACATATTAATAATTACAACAGATGAAAAAGTATAACATGCAATCTTGTTATTAATAATACCTGACAACATTAATTCCCTTTATTAATTTTAATTATAAAAAAAATTTACAACCATATAATTATAAATTTTGCACTAAGCAAAAATATGAGCTTAAAAAAATTAGTTATTATAATGCACTTTATCTTTTCATAAAAAAGCTTTATAATGTGTAAGTTTTTAGTATAAAAATAATACTTAAAAAGTAGGGAAAAAATTATGGCTGTTTTATTTCACAATATGGAAAATTTTTACAAAGGGTTAATTCATCCCAAGTCTCTTACATTATACTCTTAAAATTTTAATCAAGTTTAATTACAAATAAAAATTTATAAATTAAAAAGTTATTTACCAGACTTAAATCCGTAAGATCATGTATGCTCTTTATATCATGGACAAGAAAAAGAATTATTCCACCTCCTTTAACTGTATTAATAACCAAAGATAAACTGTGCAATGAAAGGCCATCAAAATCTTGTAAAATCACTAAATTGAATGAACGATGAGAAATATCTTCTATATCACTAAAAGAAATAATATAAGAAAAAAATAAAACTTTAGGGTAATATTTTTTAAAAAAAAAAAAAACTTTTAAAATACTTATATAGTACTTTCAAAGAACAGCAAACCTTCTATTTATATAATTACCATTTATGAAGGTTTACTTTGAAATACAAATGTCATCATGTGTTACATGAAAATATTAATTCAAAGAATATAATAGAAATAAATTATAATTATATATAGGAAAAAAACAGCGTTTTTTCTTGTACATTTTTATGATGCCTCTTGATAAAAAGTTTCTACCTCATATAAGAATTACGTAAATATACAGATGAGCCATATTTTAAACAGTAATTAGCATGACTTCCATATATATTGTTGCGTTTTCGGGGGTTCGAAATGATTGAAGCCGAAGAGCGGAATCCAAAACAATTTTATTCTTGGCCAAAACAGTCCTCCACAAATTGTAGAACAGTTCGAGAAAGTCACGTACAATCGATGAAAATACTGATAACACAGATGTAATACACTAACAAAAGCAATAGTAAACACTCAGCACAAAAATAATAACTCAATAAAAGCAATAACACACGCACTATGCAATCGTCTCTCTCTCAAGCAGAGAGGTATCACTTGCATGAAAGCTGAGATCTGACTAACTGACTAGCCGGCCCGGGCCCTTTTATACCTTTCGGTCAGAAACCTCTTGCACTTGCCAGAATAATCTAGAAATAGAAAGGTCTAGAAAAATCCGGAGCGTACGAGAAAAGCTCAATACAGTAATACATTCAATACAATAGGGTTACAATACCGCGATAGGGTTGCCAAACAGGGTTATTAGGAGCAGGGTTGCCATGGTCGCTAAGCTTATCGCCCACATTTGGCGACATATCGCCACATTTGGCGATATATCGCCAAATTTGGCGCCAAAATTAAGTCGCCAAATCCGTCGCCAACTTGGCGCTAGCTGCAATATTTGGCGAGTTTACCATTTAAACCAATGTTAAAGCATGGGGGCCGTGCAATGCAGTGGAAATGATATTACAGGTAAACAGGGTTGAAATCACATTAGATACGACAAATTAAACTGTAGAAATGAACACAAATGAGTAGAAACAATTAGAATAAGACTAAATTCGTAACATTGCCCCCTCTCAAGAACTGCACGTCCCGGGCAGTACAACCCTTCATCAGACGTTAACATAATAATAAAGCAATTGATTAAAAACAATTAAATGAATATGCAATAATAAACATGTAATACATAGTACAAAATAAACACCTAATGCATAGTACAAAATAAACACGTAATGCATAGTAGAAAATAAACACTTACAAAACAACAAACAAAATTATTTACAAGATTATTTACGCACTAACTTATTTATACAAGACCATGGTCAAAATAAATTACACAATAATTGACACACTAAGAATTATGGCCATAATATGGAGCAAGCCTGTCGTAATGAACGACTCTAGGCTTCGAATTCGTTGACTTACGGATCCGGATTACGACGTCGTTTATTATCTTTAAAATTGTATAAGGACCGTCCCAATGCGATTGTAGCTTAGGAGAAAGTCCTTTGCGTCGAGTCGGGTTGTAGAACCACACCTTGTCACCTTCCTTGAATTGATGTCCTGTGGCTTTTGTGTCGTACCGAGTCTTCATTTTCTCCGTCCTCAGGTTGATTCGTTCTCGAGAGAAATTGTGTATATCTTCAAAACGTGCCTGGAGATTCTGCACGTACTCCTCAGGCGATGAAGGTGTATCCGGAGGGCGACCAAACAGCAGGTCACAAGGGAGACGAAGATCCCGGCCAAAAAGCATCTGGGATGGTGAATATCCGGTAGTCTCGTGAACGGCGCTGCGGTACGCTAGCAGAAAGAGAGGAACTTTCTGGTCCCAGTCTTGTTGGTTCTTGGAGACCATCAGTGAGAGGTTATTCAGGATGGTACGATTAAACCTCTCCACCATGCCATCTGACTGTGGGTGCAAAGGTGTGGTCTTGGTCTTGTCAATTCCGAGTAGTTCACAGACCCCCTTCAATACCGCAGAGACGAAATTTCTTCCCTGATCGGAATGAAGTTGAAGAGGTACCCCATATCTCGATATCCAGTGCTGCACTACAGCCTCCGCTACGGTGGGGGCTTCCTGATCCGGAATGGGGTACACTTCGGGCCATTTCGTGAAGTAGTCCATGACAACAAGTAGGTACTTATTACCAGACGCAGTCCTTGGCAGAGGTCCCAGGATATCGAAAGCGATACGTTCGAAGGGTGCTCCAACATTGTAGCGATGCAGCTTCCCTCGGCTACGTATCTTTGGCCCCTTCCGAGCTGCACAGGCATCACAGGACTTGCACCACTGTTCCACGTCAGCTCTCACTTTACCCCAGAAGAATCGCTCTCGAACTCGGTGCAAAGTTTTCATGACGCCGAAATGACCTCCTGTTGGGCTGCCATGCAATTCTTTGAGTACCTCTGGGATACGAGATCGAGGAAGTACTAATTGCCACCTGAATGTCTTTCCATCCTCTGATTCGAATTTTCGGTATAGAACACCATTCCTGAGATGTAGAGAATTCCAGAGGGCCCAATACTGCTTAGTTGTAGGACTATAAGCCGAGATGTCCTGCCAACTTGGTTTATTGCTGGAAGACTCCATAAACTCTATAAGGGGTTTAATATCAGGATCCGCCATCTGGTCTTCTCGAACTTTCTCGTCACTCCAGGGATCGGGTGGCGTCGCTGTTGAAGTTGTTATCTGGCGTATAGCATAGTCATATTTGGTCTCTACTCTGGAACAATGACGACAATTTTCTGGGCATGGTCTTCTTGAAAGGGCATCAGCATTTCCATGCGAGGAGCCTTTACGATGTCTGATGTCAAAGTAATACTCGTTGAGCCGTTGTATCCATCTGGCTACCTGGCCTTCAGTATTTCTAAAATTCATTAGCCAGGTTAAAGAGGCATGATCGGTACGTAGAAGAAATTTTTGGCCATAGAGATAGTGATGGAAATGCTCGATGGCTTTCACAATAGCCAGTAGCTCTTTTCGAGTGACACAATAATTTCTTTCCGGTTTCGATAAACACTTACTCCAATAAGCTACGACTCGTTCCTGGCCATCTATTTCCTGAGATAATACTGCTCCGACACTCTCATTACTGGCATCAGTGTCCAAGATAAATGGCTTGTCCGGTTGTGGATATATTAAGATCGGTGAAGACGTCAAAGCTTCTTTAAGCTGGAGGAAGGAATCTTCACATTCTTTTGTCCACTGAAACTTTTGTTTACTTTCTGTTAGCTTGTGCAAGGGTCTTGCGATGTTAGAGAACCCTTTCACAAACTTTCGGTAATAAGTACATAGTCCCAGGAAGCTTCGCAGCTCACGGAGGTTTTCAGGGCGTTTCCAATTCTTTACGGCGGACACTTTTTCGGGGTCCGTACGAACACCTTCTGCAGAGATGATGTGTCCCAGATAATTGACTTCTTTCTGGAAGAACTTGCATTTCGAAGGGTTTAGCTTCAAGTTAGCGTCGCTTAATTTTGATAACACCTTCCGGATATTTTGAAGATGTTCTTCAAACGTACGCCCTCCTATTATGACGTCATCCAGGTAAATAAGGCAAGCTTCAAAAGTCAAACCCTTTAGCACGGTCTCCATCAGGCGCTCGAAAGTAGCTGGCGCATTGCAGAGCCCGAACGGCATGACTTTGAACTGCCATAGTCCTTGGCCGGAAGTGAATGCTGTTTTTCTCTATCTTCGGGATGGATCTCCACTTGCCAGTATCCGCTCTTTAAATCTAATGTCGAGAACCATTTATGACCGGAAAGGGTATCCAGGGTGTCATCTATCCTTGGAAGAGGGTAGCTGTCCTTCTTGGTGACGTCGTTAAGTTTTCGATAGTCCACGCAAAATCTTGTGGAGTCATCTTTCTTACGAACCAAGACGATTGGAGATGCCCACGGACTCGAAGACGGTTCTATGACGTCATTTTCCTGCATCTCTCGTAGTAGTGTTCCGACCTCTTCCTGTTTAGCAAACGGCAAGCGTCTTGGGTGCTGTTTAATCGGCGGATGGTCTGCTGTATCAATTCTGTGTTGTGTCACTGTCGTATGGCCAATATCGCTACTGTTTCTAGAAAACACGTCTTCAAATTCTTGGAACAGTCTTTCTGCGGAGCTTTTCTGTTCGGGGGACAATTCAACATTTTCTAGAAGGTCGGGAGTCAACTGTTGAGGCGAGTTGGATAGGAGCAATTTCGAACTTTTGCAGACACACGTTACTGGACTGCAGGTTGCCAACACTTCACCTTTCTGGAACACTCTAGGTTTTTCAGTTACGTTGCAAATTCTTACCGGGATAGTTTTTCTGGAAAGGTCCACTAGCGTCGAAGCTATTAGCAATCCATTCGCTTTATTTTCCGCAGTTCCAATTAGTCCAGAGTTGAAACTCACATCGTTACCGATGTATCCAGGTACTATGATTTCAGTCCTTGGGGGAATGGTAATATTCTCGTTAGCGGTTACCTGTCGAATAGATTCTGTCCTGTGTTCAATTTTGAATATAGTGACTTCTTCGTGTATGGAACGTAATTCGTTCTTGTTGAAGTCTAGAGTGAAACCATGCTCCTTTAGAAAGTCCAGTCCAAGAATGAAAGGGTCTGCAATATCTGCGACATACACAGCATGTTGGTAGGTAGTGTCTCCAAACTGGATCTTGACTTTTAATTTTCCGTGAATATCAATCTTTTCCCCCCCGTCACGGTCTGTAGCACCACGCGGGGCGGGGTCCAGATAAGTTTCTCTTTTTAATTTTTGAGCCAGATCGTTCCGAATGATAGACACATTGGCTCCTGTATCGATGATCATGTTGCAGGGAAGCTCGTTAACATGTCCCTTTATAAAAATTCCATTCTCACCGGTACTCTTTGTCGAAATTTGACACACTTGAAAGTGGGGCTTTCCAAAATCTGGCAACCTCCGCCCCACGAGATGGCCATTAATTAGTTTTCCGACACCTCCTTCCGGGAGGCGCTATTAGTTTCAGAGCCTTGGCGTGCCCGGCAGCTTCTCTGCAGATGCCCTTCTCGACCGCAGGTCCAGCATTTAAGGGTCTTCTTCCCGTCTGCTTTCTGGGACATCAAAGACTCAACTCTATTCAAGAAGCTTCTCATCTGTCGCTCTAACCGCTCCACACTTGAGTTCGACGTGTCCGATTCGTTGACGGCTCGTATGGGGTGTCTGTCCTTTCGTGTTGCTTGCTGGGCTGCCTCGAATTTCATAGCAAACACTAGGGCCCCCTTTAAGTCCTTGAGATCCGCCATTCGGAGAGCTTTCTGGATTTCCGGATCACGCACCCCGTCGACGAAGTGTTGCAGCGCCAGGACTTCTCTTACTTCAGTCGGACAGTCAGAAAACGCCAAGTGAGAAAGCCTCTCGACGTCCGTCGCTAGTTCTTGGAGAGTTTCGGACACTTTCTGCTGCCGTGACTTCAGCTGGAGTCTGCTGTAATCCTTCACACATTTCTCTCCGAAGCGTAACTCCAGAGCATTAACGAGAGCGTCGATATCCAGCCGCTGTGTTTCCGGCAAAGTTTGCAAAATGTCAGCAGCGTCGGCTCGAAGAGAAGCAGCTAACTGGCAGGCCTTGGTCTGGGAGTCCCACTGGTTTGCATCCGCCACTATGGAGAATTGGGTCTTATACACCTGCCAAGAGGACTTTCCGTCATATGTAGAAAGCTTGATGGAAGGCTTGGAATAAGGAGCTTGAAACTTACATTCATCCCCTTGACCAGTCATGACTTTCTGCTTCAATTTCTCTAGTTTGCTCTCCATATCTTCGAATTTATTTTCAAATTTGTTCTCTATATCCACAAATTTGTTTTCGAATTTATTTTCCACCGACTCGATTCTTCCTTCCATTTCTTCAAATTTCTTGTCCATAGTCGTCAATTTGTCGCCAATGCCCTTCAGATCACTTTTCAACTCTTCCTTGTTCGCGGTCAGTTTGTTATTCAACTCGTCCATATTGGCGCTGATCTGCTCGTTTACGTTAGTAAGCTTGGTATTCACTTCTGCGATATTGGTGGTCAACTCCGATTTCATTTCAGTCATATTGGCATTCATGCTGGCGGTCAACTCCGATTTCATTTCGCACATATTGGCATTCATGCTGGCGGTCAAGTCCGATTTCATTTCAGTCAATTTTTCTAGAAGAGTCTGGAACTGGGCCTCCATCGCTCTTGTTGTTGGCATTCAATCCCACTTCTGACACCAATTGTTGCGTTTTCGGGGGTTCGAAATGATTGAAGCCGAAGAGCGGAATCCAAAACAATTTTATTCTTGGCCAAAACAGTCCTCCACAAATTGTAGAACAGTTCGAGAAAGTCACGTATAATCGATGAAAATACTGATAACACAGATGTAATACACTAACAAAAGCAATAGTAAACACTCAGCACAAAAATAATAACTCAATAAAAGCAATAACACACGCACTATGCAGTCGTCTCTCTCTCAAGCAGAGAGGTATCACTTGCATGAAAGCTGAGATCTGACTAACTGACTAGCCGGCCCGGGCCCTTTTATACCTTTCGGTCAGAAACCTCTTGCACTTGCCAGAATAATCTAGAAATAGAAAGGTCTAGAAAAATCCGGAGCGTACGAGAAAAGCTCAATACAGTAATACATTCAATACAATAGTGTTACAATACCGCGATAGGGTTGCCAAACAGGGTTATTAGGAGCAGGGTTGCCATGGTCGCTAAGCTTATCGCCCACATTTGGCGACATATCGCCACATTTGGCGATATATCGCCAAATTTGGCGCCAAAAATTAAGTCGCCAAATCCGTCGCCAACTTGGCGCTAGCTGCAATATTTGGCGAGTTTACCATTTAAACCAATGTTAAAGCATGGGGGCCGTGCAATGCAGTGGAAATGATATTACAGGTAAACAGGGTTGAAATCACATTAGATACGACAAATTAAACTGTAGAAATGAACACAAATGAGTAGAAACAATTAGAATAAGACTAAATTCGTAACATTATGCTATTTCTAAAAACAAATAATTTGTGTAAATGATGGGATTAATGTATAATGTTACCACAGAAACACATCAACACTTTTGAACAAATTTACCAATGCTTTAAAACTGAATACAGTCAGGTCTCTTTTTATGCGGATTGTTTTTATGCGGTTTTGAAGTTGTGCGGTTTGTATTTCAAACATTTGCGGTTTTTATTCCAAACATTTCTAGATTTTTGTTATTATTATTATTTTTTATACTGAGACGTAGATCGTAGTATTCCGAGAATTTCCGTATCTTTTTGGTACTTACATCTGCGGTTCAACCGCGACAGTCTAAGATTAGCATTCGTTATTTCAGTAGTATACCAATACGATATCATTATTTCGAAATTATATTTTCTCTTAGCGGTGCCTCGTTCATTTTTATAAAAGTTTCACTTTACTAAGTGGCGAATTTAAGTTGCAATATAATAAGCAGCAAATTTTGATTTATGGATTAAAAGTGAGTGTCGTAAAATTTATTTTTCATTAGGAAATCGTAAGTCTAATTTTTTAAAATTTCTTTTCTAAGATTTTATTTGGCCCAATGGAGGAAAAAAAAACATCAAAGACAGTCAATTTTGTTGGAAACGAAAATTGCAATTTTAGATCGCTTAGGAAAAGGAGAAGGATCTACGGCTATTGGAAAACATTTGAATTTAGGCGAATCTACTGTCAGAGCAATTAAAAAGAATGAAGCTGCAATAAGAAAATCGGTCATTTCTGGTACAAAATTAAGCACCAAATTTGCATCGTACACAAGGGATGTATTATTAGAAAGAACGGAAAGAGCCATCGCAATTTGGATTGAGGAACAAGTTCAAAGAAGGATTCCTGTAAGTGGTTATTTAATCCAAGAAAAAGCTCTTCAGATTTATAAGTCAATGAAACAGTCAGAACCATCAACTTCCACTTCCCAAGCTGGAAAAGAATTTTCAGCTAGAAAAGGATAGCTAACCGGGTTCTTAAAAAGAAATGCACTTCATAATATTAGGATAACAGGGGAGAGTGCGACAGCAGATGAAGGAGCAGCAAAAATATTTCCTGAGGAGCTAGCGAAATTTATTGAAGATGGGGACTATTCTGCCGATCAAGTATTTAATGCTGATGAAACAGGACTTTATTGGAAAAAATGCCTAGCCGTACTTACATTGCAAAGGATGAAAAAACTGCAAGTGGACATAAAGCAAGTAAAGATCGAGTCACCTTATTACTTTGTAGCAATGCATCAGGAGATCGGATGTTAAAACCTCTCTTAATAAATAAATCTCTTAGACCACGTGCCCTTAAAGGTAAAGATTTAAAACAGCTGCCCGTGCATTGGATGGCTAACCCGAAAGCCTGGATGACAACAGCTCTTTTTACAGAATGGTTCAATAATTGTTTCGTACCAGAAGTGGAAGCCTATATGAAGAAAAAATCTCTCGATTGTAAAGTTTTATTAATTGTTGACAATGCAGCAAGTCATCCGCAATTAGAACATCCAAATGTTCAACTAGTATTTCTTCCACCCAATACAACAAGCCTTATTCAGCCATTAGATCAAGGCATAATTGCAACTTTTAAAAAATATTATATTAAGACAACGTACAGATTCATCTTGAATAAACTAGAAAATGAGTCCTTAACAGTAAAAGATGTGTGGAAACAATTTTCTATTTTTTATTGTTTAATTCATGCTGCATCTTGCTTCCGCTCAAATAAGACCTAGAACTTTAAATGCCTGTTGGAAAAAGATTAAAAGATTTGGCCAGCACATGTGATAGACAATACAACCACTCAAACATCGACACTATCAGATGAAATAATAATTTGGCACATGACATTGGAGGAGATGGTTTTAATACCTTCAGCCACGATGATATAGATGAATTGCTTGTGGATGATGCATTAAGTGAATGATATTATTGATTTAACTTTAGATTTAACTGTAGACGGAGTTGTAGGTCCTGAAGGTGATAATGATGAGGAAGAAAAATCAACTCCCCTCACTGGAAAATTAATTCAAGAAGGTCTTCAACTTTGCAGTAAATTAGAAAATCATTTTCTTATTAATGACCCCAATTCTGAACGAGCCTCTAAATTACAATGTGAGCTGCAGAACTGCATATCTGGATATTGTGAACTATATAAAAAAAAATAAAAGAATCCTCATCGCAAAGTTTAATTACTGATTACATTGTCAGAAAAGGAAGAACTACACAGAATGAGAATGAAGTTTGTGAAAATTCGTGGCCTTTACCGCAAATATCTATTGCAGAGACAGTCTCTTCTGATGATGAAGGTGATTTGGAACCACTTCGTAGACGGTGCAAACCATTATCAGATAGCGATAATGATTAAAAATGTAAAACTATGTGTATTACTTTTCTATAAAATAAAATGAATTAAGGTTTGAATACAAGGTTTTTTTTTTAGCTTTTGTATGAATTTCTTTCAGACATTCGAAGTAATTTATCATGCAGCCTATTTCTTTTCATTTCTTCAATTTTTTTATGCGGTTTTAAGTTAATTTTAACTAGTTGTTTTGGTTTTATGCGATTTTAGAAAACTAAGGAACGTATCCCTACTTTTTCCATTCAAGTAATGTCTTTTTTAATGCGATTTTTTTATATGCGGTTTTCGGTAGAACGTATCTACCGCATAAAACGAGACCTGACTGTATATTACTACAACAATTTCAGAAATAATATTTTTGAAGAAATTTTATGTCTATTTTAGACAAGTTTTACAGTATTTTGCTTTTCGGACCTCAAGCTTTCTTTTAATTTATGCCAGACCTAGACATGATCGCCATCTGTCTTTCATAAGTAGCTCAAAACAGTTCAAAAACACAATAAAAGTTACGATGATTTTTAACAATGTAAGCCACTGCTATGTCGTTGAGTCCAGAACAAGAGATCAAATGGTCTCTGCTTGGTTTTAGCATTACATAAAGAGGAATCAGCTAAATCGAATCTGTGTAGGTGTTTCATAAGGTATTCGTATCCAGTTTTAATTCTAAAACTAACCACTCAAGAAATGGGACTTTCCATTAAGGAATCAAATTCTTCCCTCACAAAGAATCCTGAATCTTCGCCAAAAATAAGCCTTTAATCAAAAATTCATGTTTCTTTTAGCATTTTGAAGTTAAAAGAATCAGGCTAGGCCATAGCCAGTCTTAGCCAGTGTGCCAGCATTCTCATTAACCCCTTAAGCAGTTTGCCCGTACAGTGTACGTGCTACCCGAAATTGGCCTCATCTGGTTTGCCCGTACGGGCATCTATATTTTCTCCTTTCCTTTTCTGGTTTGCCCGCATTTTTCATTATTGAAAGAGACTATTTAGTATTATTTTTCAACAGATGGCGTGGCTTGTCCATGTAAATGAAATGCTTTTCATCTGGGTTTTTCTATGTGGAAGAGACAAATAAATCCAATCCAATCCAGTGTTGCAAGACAATTCTCAAAGAGTAAATTTTGCGTAGAAACTACTGTGGAAGAGTTGCATGTATTTTTCGCTCTCAATATACTTCAAGGAATTGTAAAGAAACCTGGAATTGATCATTATTGGAGCAAAAGATATTCAACTAATACACCTTTTTTCTCTAAAATAATGTCTCATCGCCGATTCTGCCTTTTGCAACGCTACACATTTTTCTGATAATGCAGCATTTGACCCACAAAATCACGAATGCCCAAAATTAGTAAAAGTTTGGCCAGTTCTGAAACAACTCAATGAGAAATTTAGTGAAACGGTGACACCAGAGCGAGAAATAACAGATGCAGAATGTACTTGAAAAAAGCAAACATTTATAGGGGGTTTTGTGTCCAAAATTGTAAAATAAAAAATGTTGTAAAAGCATTAAAAGTGAAAAAAAAATTTAAAAATTCTTTTTTTTAATATTCTTATTCTATTAAGTATGGTACTTAATTATATACAATAAAAAAATATGCCTTTTTTGGAAGCATTTCTGGTAAAATAATTGACCGCTTAAAGGGTTAAGCGTAATTCCACAATGTTTTGGAATTCACTGAAGGCTGACATTTTGACCACTAGCTATCAAAGAATTAATCACAAGTTGACAACTACGTACAAGTCTATTGTTTGACAGTAGGATTGAAGAAATAGCTTTAATCTTCTTACAAAGCACTATAGTAGGTTACCGGCCAAGGCTGTCTCAGTCAGCTTAGACCATCTGAATCTATTTAATGCTACGTTCTTCCATCAGTTAACTCCCAAGTCCTTCAATCACTTTTCTACTTTATTCATTGAACTTGTTCTCAGTCTTCCACTTTTCCTTTGGAGTTTGGAGAGTTATTTACTACATACGATTTTCATCGCTATATCAAAATACATGCCCCAGCCACCTCATTTGGGAAGCCTTGATCACTTTATGTTGGATTCCCTGTTTTTTGATTGAAGTTAAAGGTTGTATCATATTCTTCAGACCTTGTTTTCTCTTACTGCACCAAAAATTTTTCATAGATTTTTCTCTCGAAAGTTACCAGTTTCTCTTCATCTTCTTTGTTAATTGTCCAGCATTCACTGCGGTATAAAACAATTGGTCTTACTAAAGTCTTGTATAACCATATTTTTGTTTTGTTACTTATGTATTTAGATTTAAACTGGTTTCACAATCCATGAAACATGTGTTAGCTATCTCGTTTCTATTTTTGATTTACATTTTTATGTCATTACTATTATTTACAATTGGGCCCAAGTATTTGAATTGAGTTATTTATTCAAATTCATATTCATTAATTTTCAGTGGCTGTAAATTAGAGATTCTGTTTGTTATTACCACAAATCTAGTTTTTTCTTTGTTGACTGTCAACCCTATGTTTTTTTCTGCTGTTTTGAGTGCACTGAAAGCCTTTACTATAGCTGCCTTAGTTCTTCCCACAATATCAATAACATCTGTAAATGCTAGCAGTTGTATAGATTTAACAAAAATTGTTTTACAAGTTTATATACCAGTCTCTAATTGCCTCCTCTAGTGCTATGTTAAACAGATGAGACACGACAGGGACTCTCCTTGTTTCAGTCTCCCATCCGATACTTCTGATTCCAACTTTACTCTACATTTTACTCTGTTGAGTGTTACTAATTTTTTAGGGATTCCCAACTCCAACATTACCTGATACAATTTCTTTCTAATGATCCAATTGTAAGCTGTTCTAAAATCAATAAAAAAAAGACTATAAGTATATATATTATATTTTCTGGTCTTCTTTTCTAGTCTTCTCTAACATTTGTCTAATTCTGTGTATTTGATCTTTCCTTTTGAAATCCACACTGGTATTCTCCAATTACTCTGCTAGTATAAGTAATGAGTCATTTTCTCAGGATGTTTGAGAATATCTTGTACAAAGTGAATAGTCTTAGTAGTAGCCTGTGAATCAATGAATATTACAATATTCTGATAATCACTTTAATGAATTTAGCCAAACTCCTTTTGTCCATCTACTTCAGCACCTTAGTTGGTACAATTTGCCCCAACAGCTCTGTTAAAGCTAAAGTGCTAAAAGTAACCCCACCACCACCACATCAACATTATGATCAGCACTAGAAGCAGAATTATTAATGTATACATGCATCATAGGAAATATTTCTTCAATAATGGAAAAAGCAGCAAACTTCAATTCGGTCTAAGTGTAGCATTTTTTACTAGCTTGCAGAACCAAGTCTAAAATATAATTTACTGAGTTCAAATATTATAGGAACACCAGCTTCAAGCAGGGGCTGCCTGTTACAGTCAGAGAGATAAAAAATGAATTATAGTTTACTAACTCAGCATTTTGGAATAGAACTAGTAAGGAATTATAACAATACAGAGCACCCCACGCTTTTACCTCAATGACATTAATTTTCTTGTTAATCATTTTATTCTTATATTAAGAATTTTTTTACTTTTTAGTTCAATTTACTATAAAAGCATGTTTTTTAGTTTTTTTTAAACTTTTATTTATTTTTCATTTTTTAGTTCGATCTACAATAAAAGCCTGTTTTTTCAGTTTTTAAAACTATCATTTATTCTTTGGTGAATTTATCCTTGAGTTTGATATTTGGAGCCAGAATTATGTGGCTGCTGGAATTAGTCTTGCTCTTCAATGGATATTAATTAATGGGTCTGAAGGGTACTTATTCTCTCTGCTTATGGGGCCTCGGATGTCCCGTATTGTTGTATTTCTAAGATTTTGTCTCGATAGGTACAGGACCAACTAATAAAAGTGTGTAAAAAGAAATATTAAATGTCAATCGTATTATCACCATTTAAACATATTGCTATAATGTTAATTCGTATCATCATTTCAAAATGTATTGCTTTATAAAAATAAAAAATATTTAACAATTAGAGCTTAAGTTATTTTTATTCACATACAGGAGTTTTTTTTTATTTCCATTTTCAGAAAAACTAGATTTATATTATGGCTAACTCACCCACCTTCTCCTTTCTCACATAAAGAGCACTTTTTTATTTGTGTTAATAATTAGCGTTTTCATTTGTAGGGTTGCATCTTTTTAAGAAGTAGGGTCTATTAGTTGCCAAATTTCAAAATGGAGTATGGAATTAGTCGCCAAATCTGGAAATGGTATACGCAATTAGTCGCCAAATCTGGAAATGGTATATGCAATTAGTCGCCAAATCTTGAAATCCTTATTTTTGAAATATCCTGATCAGGACAATGGAACAAAATTATGAAATTATTGTATTGTCATTGTTCCTTGACAAGTGTGCAAAATTTAAAAATAATCTGACTTTTTAAAGTGAGTAAAAATCGAGTCCAAAGATTCTATTACATACAAGTGAAACTTATAAAAGCGTGCTAAAAAACAACAAAAGTTAATTTGTCACGTGTTAGAAGGTAGGTTGGAATTTAACCTCTGATTTGCTGGCTCATAAATAAACTTTGATTCCTACATACTTTTTAGCTTATTAATAAAGCAGCCATGATTTAAATAAAGCAGATGATTTAAAATTTTTTGATTTTTTATGCAAAAAATAATTCTTTTGTGAGTAAAATTATTTATTGAAAGAATTTAACACCTTTTTGAAATTTCTTTCATAAATTATTCACAGCTATATTTTTCAGAACTCAAAGTTTTTTATGCAATTTTCGCAACCTGCTATTAAGCAATAAAAATCTGCATTAACAAGATAAAAGTTCTCATTAATAATGGAATACTAGTTACCGTATTGTTTATGTTTACAAGGCAAGTCAAATATAATAATGTTCAACAAACAAATGACAAAAATGAAAATTCTAATTTACTAAGGAAGTTTTATCTTCACTATCGAATAAATATATATCCAGATAAATATAAGAAAACAATAATTATGCCATCAAGAGATGTTATAGCATAAATTGTAGTCTAAAATGCAAAAGTGACTCCAAGGTCAATTTGGTCCAGAGGATTAAAATATGAAAAGATATAGAATTTAAGTGTCCCAAAATAATCCAAAGTACTTGCTAAACAAGATGTTTTACATTCTATCCATAGAGATCAATTATATGGCCACAGTAGTCGAGTGGTATAGGTATCGGATCGTGGCTGGCTTTGTCACGAGTTCGAGCCCAGTACTACTAAAGACCCACCGTGTAGGGCAGCGATGCACACTAAATCTGTAGAGAGCTGAAACGTCCTCCCCTCGGTGTGGTGTGGTAGTTAGGAGAGGGGGGTGCCAGCTCGGGTGTCGTCCACGTCACTTGACCATGGTCAGTCGCCAAAAACCCTCGTGTAGCTGAACAGTGCGACGTTAATATTCACTCACTAGAGATCAATTGTGGTTTAAAACAAAATGTAGGTACTATAACAATACATAAATGATTATACATTTTGCATGAATATGAAATTCAATTTTGGATAAAAACTTAAAGTTGCACTAAATTCTGAGTTTTGTCCTGAGTTCTTATTCAAATTGTGATTTAAAAGAAATTTTAGGTCTTGTTTTAACGTTATTTTGCTATAAATTCAATAATTCATGGCCTATCTTTTGTCAAAAAAACCTACCCCAGTAATAATTTGTTCGCATTCATGTATTATGCCTTCAGAAATTTTGTTTGCATGTTTAATTCAGATAATTAAATTAAAAAAATAAGTATTCCACATAAAAATTAGCATTACTATAAAGATTTTTGAAAATACTAATGACAAATTGAAATAATTATGATTTACTTTTTCCATGTTTTAATTAATTTATTATACTACATTTTTGATATAAATTAGTTAACTATTTTGGTTGCTAAACAATATTTATTTCCATGATTTTAACTGTATATGACAGCTTATTTATTTGTTTTGAAAATAAAATAATCATTATCTTGAGGCTTTTAACATGAACGCTTGGCAATAAGGTTCAATTCCATTCAGCAAATTTATATATAAAAGCTATTTAGAAAAAACTTCATGAAGCCACTAATACAGATTTAATTAGTTGTAAATATTGTACAATGAAGTAACACAAGGACTATGGCAGAATAACAGGGGAACAAACCAGAAAAAATTAAGCAAAAAATGTAAAAAGATTAAATTAAAAAATTCTATCTAAAATGCATATAAGATTACTAGTTTACATACCTGTGAGAACAATAATAAGGCGTAAGAAAACTATCATCTTGTGAATCATTTGAAGCATCTTTCCGTACAACCAAATTAGTTTTATTATTTACTCTGAAAAACATTTTTTTTTGTATCGTAAAAATTATCATACATATGCAAGTCACTAAATTCATTAGATAAAAACTACACGTTCACTTAAAATAAAAATACAATATTTACTTACTCAAATACATCAGCTGCTTCCTTAGTACACCACAAAGTTGAAATATCTTTTAATTTGTATTGTTTTAAAAGTTGAGAAAATATTGGCACCTGTATTAAAAAAATATTTATATATTTTAAATATTTATTCAAGAAAAACTAAAACTAACTGAAAATCAAAATTAAGGAGGATCACCCATGTGATGGGTTCCAAAAATCAAAAATTGTTTTTTCTTCATAAATTGCTTCCTTAACATGACAAGAATAGAGTGGTAAAGTGATTTTTAAAATTCTAAGTCATTATAAAGATGCAGGTGTTAGAAGAGCAGCTGTTCGGAGCGCTGAGTTGGCAATCAAAGGCTGGGTTAATTGTGTACAGTTGGCTTGATACCATTGACCCTTCTATGCAAATATATGTTCATACAAGTAAAGATAAGTTTATACAGGTTTAAAAAGAAATATCTATAGCTATTGAATATTTTGTCAAACTTGTTATAGGCATCGCCAATTGAAGGCAAGTTAAGATTTTCATTGTTTTGATTGGACTTGAAATTTTAAATGTGTTTTTCAGACTTTCCTCCGTCATATCTCGAGAACGATTTGACTGAATCAAATTTATAGGGCAGATTCAGCACATAGGAACTAGTAGGTAGGGTAATAATAGGGGTAATGGTGCCGAGCGGCACTTCTTGTTGATGGAATGAAATCCAATATGGCGGCCTAGCGGTATAATTTAATGATACACAATAATTTTAAAGAATTGTTTTGAAATACATTGAAATGTATTTCAAATGAAGGATATAGGAAGAGACTGAGAATAACCTAGATAAATCAATAAATAATGAATATCAATATTATGTTATAAAAAGTAACATGTATTAATAATAGTATTGTAAGCAGCATATAATAATCTTACATTATTTTATCGTAATTATAATAATATTCATATAGTACGATTTAATAACAGTTATTAGAAATAATAATCATATAATATAATTTAATAGTAATTATAAAAAAGAATAATCAGCATATTGTAAAAAAATAAAAATACATAAGATTACTTGTATAACATAATTATAAATAAATAACAAGAATAGCTATAAATAAACAACAAAAATAGTTATAAATAAATAACATAAGAATAGCTATAAATAAACAATAAAGATAGTTATGAATAAATAACATAAATTATAAATAAATAACAATATTAAATATAAATAAATAACAAAATATGTAATAATATTTATAAATAAATATTTAAAGAAACAATTATAAATATCGAATATTATATGATTATTACACATAGTAATAATTGCATTTTTGTATTACATTATGGATAAAAGAATTACATAATGTATGTTAAAATTAATTAAGAATATCAATTACAAAGTAGTGAAAGCTTGCAAAATGAAACTTGCACAGCAAGTTCTTTCAACAAATTGCATCGAACAAAAAACGTTAAAAAAAGCATTTTTAAAACGTAAAATAAAACGAAAATAAACGATTTATAGCGATAATTAAAAGCACAACACTTATTCTTTTAAGAAAAAACATTCTAGTATTCACTTGTTTTAGAACTATCCATATTCGAAAATAGCACAGAATTAAATAGCAATAGAACAATTACACAAATTTTACAGAAATCAATTAAAATCGTCTGAAATTAATAGGTTACAGCGGGGGAGAAATAAAAGTTATTTCTAATTATATGTTATCCCCATGGCAACCACATCGACAGGTGATAAAAATATTAAGGTAACCATATTGTAAGGTTATCGCCCATCTTGGCAAACATAAACAACAACATGGCGCTATTACCCCCCACGCCCATATCAAACTAGCACCCAAAAAAATCCATGAAATTTGAAACTTTATTTTCAGAGGTCTACCAAAAATCCAATTTTTGATATTTTCAATTGATATTTCCATTCTGTGCATTTAAGCTTATAGATTAAAAAGCTGTTTTTTTTTTTTTATTTCAGATAAGCCAATTAGCTGGAATCATGGAGGAAGTGAACATCTATTTTTTTTAGGTTGGTGTGTTCAGAGCACTATAACTCAAATTCAACTGGATATTTTTGGCTAAACATTTATATACATACATACTCTTAAAACACATATAAATAAATGATAAAAAAATTTTAAGTTCTATCTTTTCACTGGTCGTGAAAAAAATTCCCTAAAAATGCTTGAAAAAAAAGGCCATTACATGGGAGAACTTCCTTAATGTCCAAACTATTGTATGCATTTTAAATTATCTAAGCAAATCTACAATGATAAATAAGCATTTACTATATTAAAAGGTTCAAAGTTAAGAAAATTGACAAAATGGCTCAACAATACATCATACAAATTTATTCTTTTCGTTTACTTGGATTGAGTAATATGCATAGTTCTGTGTATCTTTCAGTAATTTCAAAAAAATATACAATAAAATACCTTTGTTTTTCTTTCAAAACATTTTAATTTGAATTCAATGTAAGTATTAGTCAAAAAATCATCTTGCATTCAAATGCATATTTCACAACAATTTAAAACAATATTACTAGATTAAACATATTAGTTTTCTTTCGTAGTTTCTACTTTTAATCAAAATATTTTGTTGGCGAAATAAACAAAAAATCCACAGCCTGTAAATAAACATAGTTTAGAATTCGACATTGCTTTTAAAACGTAAAAAGGGAAGAAATTACATAACTTAATTTTTTTAATAGATTTAGATACCTCTTATTTAATTAAAATAGCTTTAAAAAGACATCTATTGGAAACAATTTACCTGTTTCGATCCCTGTGGACCCAGTATAACAAATAAAGAACGATGGTTACTTTGAGTGCCAATTTTTATCAGTTTTTTTATTATTTTATCTACCTTATCTACAGATTTTGACATATTTTTTACATTAATAAAAGATGTCAAATAAAAACGTTTTACAGAAACACGATTCAAATGCAGCTTCACGTGTTGACAATTTTTGTAAACAGAATAATTGTGCTGCCAAACATTGAACAAAACTTTCGGCTGAATTATCTTTGATTTTTTGCTTTAAAAAATTGAAAACTTCAGCTGATTTTCTTTAAAAAATTGATTGTTCTTTAATGTTGCACAGGAATTCCCACGAGGGATATTGGTGATAGTTCTCATTTTCCTGAAGAATAGCCAGAGAGCAAGATTGGTAAAGGTACCACCCTCTCTCAACATCTACACTGCTCCAATATGAGGACTTAGACCCGCAAGGCATAATACATTATTAACCTTTTTTTTTATGTACGTGGTTGACTAAAAGTTATGATAATGAACTCAAGGCCGGAGGTCACAGATTTAAGTCCTGGTGCCACTTCCTAATGCCCCGCGTAAAATCTGCAGCGATTTAATGTCCTCCCATTAGTGAGATAAGAGTTTGGTGCCAGCTCAGGAGTCATTCTCGTCACTTGACCGAAGTACAAAATTACAAGGTCTGTCAACAATAAATGTTCAGTCAAATCAATAATAATTTGAAGTAGCGTTGAATGAATGAGTGAATATTAACGTCGCACTGTTTAGCTACACGAGGGCTTTTGGCGACGGACTATGTAACTTTGAACCATAGTCAAGTGACGTAGACGACACCTGAGCTGGCACCACTTCTCCTAACTACCACGCCAACGGGAGGACGTTTCAGCTCTCTACAGATTTAGTGTGCATCGCTGCTTTACACGGCGGGTCTTTAGTGGTATTGGGCTCGAACTCGTGATAAAGCCAGCCCTGATCTGATACCTAGACCACTCGGCAACCACGTTAATCCGGAGGATAGAACCCATGAACCCGTTCGTAAGCACGTAATATACCGTTGGACCAAAATGGTCATCTTTGTCCGGAGGCTATTACTGGCTTATATAGATGATACCACTACAGTTTTTTTTAATTTTAAATCTCTCTCGTAAAAGTAGTTTGTGCACCCTACTTCTCCTCCATGTTTAATAGCTATGAACTTTGCATGTAACTATTTTCATGATTTAATTATTTTTTTCTTTTTCTGAAGAGTATGCGAAACGTTTGCAAATAAACTTTAAAATTTGCCAAAAAATATTAAATTTAAAAAATTAAAAGAAATTTTTTTTTTCAAAAAACAAGTAAATGTTTTCGAATATGACAAAAGAGAAGCTCAAATTTTTCCAGATGGTCCAAACGTAGAATGTAATTATAAGAATAGGAAGAAAAGTTGCAACAAATGTAACGGAGAAAAAAAGAGTACTGGGTATTATCAATATACATCGTAGATATATTAAGATTTATGCCAATTTAAGAATCCCTTTAAATAATTTTCTGAAGGAAGATGTTCCTTGACAATGGAATGAGAAATGTCACGAATCGTTTGAAAAATATTTAAAAAAATCATAATGCTTAATTGGGCCATCTCATCAAGAAGGTATTACTCGTATCGCCCATGATGAATGAATTCTTATCAAGGAATATAAGACTTTTAGTTCATTCACAACCTTTCGTTTTCTTCGAATACTTTTAGAGTCGAACTCCTTAGAACATTGCGCGTTAAAAGTTTTACCAAACCTGAACCTATTTTATTAGCAATATTTATAACTGGTATGTCTGAACTTTTTTGAAAGTAATGTCAATGAATGGCATCAAATAACGTGAAAGGTTGTAGAAATTTCTTTTTCAACACGGGGTTCAAAGGGCTGAAAAAAGGGATTGTGTGTGACGCTAAGCGTAGTAGAGGCTAATCAGTTTTCATTTGTCTTTTGTCGAGTGTGTGTTCGTATTTTGCTCCCTTTCTGCTACATGCATGCTCGTCATTAAAAAAAACAAAAAAAAAAGTGAGCATTACAGTAGTCGCATATGATGGGTAACATCTGATATGTTATCGTGGTAAATACGCAATAGTAACTTAAATCCTGAGAAAATTAATCGGGTATGACTGGAAATAATTGTTTATCAAATAATTATTTCTTTAAGGAAAATTTTATTTAATTAACACAAGGAGTAATGCAATTTTTTATCAAAAATAATTATTCTCGATCAATTTGGGGAAGGGCGGAGACGCTAGACTTACGATAACTACCGTATATTAGCTAGCCGAGGACCTCGTCAGATAGGTCACGGACGGGAACACACCATGAATATTCCGAGTGTGACGTCGAAGAAACCCTAGGGTTTTTACAATTTTAAAAAATTTAAAATAGTTAAATAAAATAGTAGTGGGACGTCCAGCAACTGGAAACCCAGCCTGTTTGTAGAGCAAAAAGACAAATCGAATACAGCTGGTCCTGGGACTGTAGGTGCAAATGGGGTGGAGCTAAGGCAGAAAGAAATAACGAATCTGGTGTTGAATTCTTCTAATAATTTTCTGATTTCTGTAGAATATTTGATGTTTTTTTGATCACTTTTATAGTTATTTAACAATGGGAAATGAATCAAATTGCTTTTGACCGCAGCTAATTTTCATAAAGCTGAAGCTTTGTTACAAAGACTTTTATATCTTGATAACAATCGGTGTAATCAACTTATTTTCACCTTGTAACTTCTGGTTTAGCTCATTCAGTTTCATTGTTAAAAAACATAAATCTAGAAGCCATTGATCCTCCAAAAGTTCACTTGCATTATGACCATTATTGTTCATTAAAGTTTCAATTTCTTCTCTTAATTTCCAAAATCGCACAAGCAGATTCCCCGACTTAACCACAGAATTTTGGTGTAGCAAATGAGATCGCCGTATTCAAATTCCAGTTCCCTAAGATATTCTTGAAATTGACGATGTTTCAATGGATTTTTTTAATTGAATTAATTACCTTGACATCAACTTTCATCACATGAAACATATTAAACACTTGTGCACATAGATTCTCGTGTTACAAAAAACAATAACAAATGAACATTTTAAAATCATTTGAACTGTTTCCTTAAGCTTTCATGTAATCCAAAATTAATGTAACAGCACCAACATTTTTCCCAACCATTGAAGGAGCTCCATCTGTTGCAATGCCTTCAAGATTTTTCAACTCCATCAGACGACTTTGCACGCAATTTATAACTACATCCTTAATATGTCTTCCGGTGGTAGTACCTTTCAAACTCACAAGTTCGAGTAGTTCTTCAGAATTATTCATTTGACTATCGACATCTCTAATAAAAATAGCAAGTTGAGCAGTATCATTTATATCTGACGTTTTATCCAATGCCAGGAAGAAATATACGAAGCTTATTGTAATTGTGTTTAGTGCGATGCACTAATCTCACGTGAAATGTTTTCTATTCTTCTTTCAACAGTTTGACGGGACAAACTAATTTGAGTAAAGCAGCGTTTCTCAAACTGTGGGGAGAACTCTACTGGGGGGGGAAGTAGAAAACAAAAGCATTAAAAATTGTTAATTTACTGAAAGAAAACAAATAAAATACATTCTGACACAACAAAAAAATAAAATGCACATTTACACATATAAATGTACCAGTGCTACACAATGTATTTGATAATTAGTTTAACAATATTAAGACAAGGAACAAGTTTAATAATTACCAGTTATTCCATGGGATTGTCCTATATAAAATTATATACAAAAAATAGCACTTATCATAATAATTTGTTTGGTTTATAATTAATCCCTAAAATACCGATTAAAAGTTCTGCGATGCTACCCAATGCCAACCGTTTTCCACGTAAGCGCGCGTATGTGATGTGTTGGGGGCGAGAAGAAATAAATAAGAAAATAATCTGAAATAAAAGTAAATCCTTCGCAAACATTGTCCAGACCCTTTTAATACAGTTCAAAGCCTTCGGAATAATTTTATGAATAGCAGTGCACAGAAATGATCTTACTTCGGAAAGCCGTATAAATACGTCCGGAGAAATTAACGTTTAGACTGAGCGAGATGTTTATATACGCTGGTGGCACTTAAGAGATTAAAGTCGTATCGTAATTTTAACATCAAAGTATAGCACTATTGAATTCAATACATTGTTATTGTATAGGGGGAGAAGCGATGAACATGATTAAATATTGGGTCGCGAATATTGAAATCTTGAGAAGCACTGGAGTAAAGAGATTCAGTTTTTCTGAACAGATTTCTTTAATTGCGGCAATTAGATAGTTTTTTTTATATAATTAACGTCTGTACAGAGCTTCATATTTTTAGCTATAATGTGGGATACTCGAAAGCTAGCACTGACAATACCATTTGATTGAGCAGTTTGCTTAAGAAATATGTGTTGTTGAGATGTCAAATTGTTCTTCAGAGATTGCAACCTAACTTTCCTTTTGCCAACAGTAAGTTCATCAATTTCTCTATGTTTTTGTTTATTATGTCTTTTTAGGTTATATGATTTTACAGTTGAAATTGAATGACGACAAATCAGACCTACAGCATTGTCTTTTACATGAATAAAAAAAAAAGTACAAATTTTCCCACATTCACTCTAAAACTGTCTATTTTCATCTTCAAGCTTTCTTTTCTTCTTTTCAATTTTTCTTTCAGCCATGGCGAATAAATATCTAATAGAAATAAATACGATATGATAAAAAAATATAAGTAAGTTTGCTTTTTACTTGGATCACACACACACAATCACAGCAAAGTTGAAAGTCGACCAGATTGAACTTGTTGGCAGAAGAAAATCTCCTAACCTACAAGGCTCTTATCTACAGTGAATTTGTGCTGTCATCTAACGTTACGTAGTATAACAACTATCTGCGTAACATCTTTACATTTTGTGTTACAGAATATCTGTACAAAATTTTTATTTCACGTGCAAAAAGGCAATTAAGCAAGTGTAGTTATTACACTGTTCGACGAAAAAAAAAAAAAAAAAATTCTGCCCAAAGGCCAAATATTTATTTTCTTATTGCTCTGAAGTCAAATGAAGGGGAAAAAATTATTTCGGAAAAAATTTTACGGGGAGAGGTGAGGGTGGGTCAAAACACAATTTTTTCGGTTCAACCATAGTCCAAATGTCTAAAAGAACATAGACAGAAACCTCAATTGGGCCACAAAAAGTCTTCAAAAACGCAGCGGGTTGGGCATGCCTGATATAAACACTTATATACAAGAAGACATTTATAAAACGGTTTCACCATAAAAAATTCGCAAACCTTCATACAAACAACATCTTGTTGCAAAGATGTCACGCTCACGCATTTTAAGAATTTGGGAAGTCTCTTTTCAACATGAAATAAAATAAGAAATTTTAAATGCACAAAACATTTCACAGGATTTTTTTATTATTATTTAAGCATGTATGACGCAACAAATTTATCTGTAGAAAATTTTGCTAAAATCAATTTTGTTCGTAAAATTTTAGTGTATTTTTTATTATTGAATAAAATATGTTAACGTGTAATATCTTTAATGGAAATCGTTTAAATGAATATATTTTTTAGTTATAATAATATCATAATGCTCTTTAATTTTTGGAACAAAAAAAACTGACTTCTTTGCTGAAGTATTTTCTTTTTGTAATAAAACAAGAATTTACCTAACACGGCATTTTTTTAACAGAATAGAAATCATGTTATCCTTGGATTACTGGTCCATTTATTTCAATTACTTTCTATAAAAATAAATGAATCTTAAAATAGTTTAGATTAAAGCTTAAGATTAAGGTATGCCTCTTTATAATGATAATTTACTTTGTAGTTCATAATAAATACCCGGAGCTATAAATGTGTCATACATTTGATTTATATTGCTTTTTACCCCACTTTTATAAGTTTCACTTGTATAAAATGGAATCTTTGAACTTGTTTTTTTCCCACTTTAAAAGGTCAGATGAATTCGAAATTTTGCACACTTGTCAAGGACCGATGACAATACAATAATTTCATAGTTTTGTTTCATTGTCCTGATCAGGAACCTCACAAATAAGGATTTTAAGGATTTCGAAATTTGGCGACTAATTCCATATGCTATTTCCAGATTTGGCGACTAATTCTAGATTTAGCGACTAAAAGATCAAAATGCAACCCTAAAACTGCAAAAAGGCTTGTGGTAAATACAAATAAAAAAAAGTGTTTTTATGTTCTTTTTTACCATAATATAAGTCTAGTTTTTCTGAAAATGGAAAAAAAAAGACTCGTGTATGTGAATAAAAATAACTTAAGTTCTAATTGTTAAATATTTTTTTATTTTTATAAAGCAATACGTTTGTGACGGGCTCACGCGTTTTTTCATTAACATGTTCTTTTTGGGTTCTTTGGGGCCAGAATGAATGGCAACGAAGTAAAGCGGGAAGGAAAGATGCAAATTAGGAAGCTTTTAAATAACAGAAGTTTAGAGTAAGCTGTGTGGCATTTGGGGAATGTTATGATAGTCCATACTTCAAGTGTGAAGGTTTTGAGAAGTTAAGTGACAGCCAATAGAAGTTACCCGTGACAGAGAGCCCTTAGGTCAGGGTGCATACCATTGCACGCCAGCGAACCGCAACTTCAACTAGGATCAGATAGATTGTTACTTCGTTCGATATTAAAGGTAGGAGTGACTATCTAAATATTTGGATCTGTGATCGCATTGAAATTATGCTTAGGCGAGTTAGTTATTGATAGTGGTCCGAGTTACGTTATTTCGGTATTATATATTGTATGTTTAGCCACCGTAGGTTCTCTCACATACATTATTATCTAATCTGTTAAAGGTTTAAGTTAAGATCTTAATAAATTCCTATTAAGATCATGGCAGCTTTTAGTTCTTCTTTTATTCCTACACTTCTAGCTCAAGTTGATAATCTAGGACAGGGATGGCGAACCAATGGCACGCGTGCCAATGATGGCAAGCAACAGAATATTTTGGGCACGCCATCGATCAAAAACGATTTGCATTTTAGCTTAAAATAATTAAGTTTACTATGAAATATTATGAGCAAACGTGAGTGATCCGTCGCGACGCCGACAAGTCGGGGAGCAGACTCGTTTGTTATGTCTTGCGTAAATACTTCGTATATTATAAATTGCTAATGATGCAAAGTTTATCTACGCATAGTGTGTGTATGTAACTATTTCTAAATGTATTCAAGTTGTTTAAAAAACATATTCTAACGTTTACATTAATAGTTCAGGCTGTATACATCTAATTTATTAATGTGATCTAATTCTTGTCTTGTAAGTCTAATTAGTAAAATAACTCTCACTGCTTTATTTTAAAAAATTTTAATGACCTGAGACAAAAGCGAAAGAGCAGACACTACAGAAATCTCATACAAGCACTCAACTTCCTAAAAACAAATAAATCTGCCCATGAGCCCGCAGTCGTGCGCAGAAAGTAAAAATGGTTTTTTGGCGGGGGGAGGAATCAAGCGAGAGCACTTAGAATAGTCAATTTCATTGACACAACTATACATTTAAAGTTTTGTGTTAAATTTACGATTTTTAACTGCTATTTAACATGACTAGTTCAACAAAAAAACAAAAGTGCAAAATAGTAAGTGTAGCAGAGAATTTCAAACTTGGTGGGCTGAGAAATATAGCATGATCAATAAAGGCGACAAAGCGGTGTGTGTTTTATGTTCTGGAACAGTGGTATGCAGGATATATATATCGTCTGTAAAACGGCATTTTGAAACAAATCACAAATCCTTTTGTGAAAAAAGCGAACCAGAGCAAAAAGAATTAATTGCAAGTGCAATAAAAGACAGAAATAAACAGTCGACGTTTATGTTTAAATATGTAAGCAAAAATTGTCACACAAGTGCGGCAAGTTACTCGGCTGCAAATGCCATTGCTTGGCATGGTAAACCTTTTCAAGAGGGAGAGTTTTTGAAGGAAGCTTGGTTGGCATGTGCGCCCTTCACTTTTTGATGATTTTGATAATAAAGATAAGATAATTCAGCGCATCAAAGATGTTCCTCTAGCTAGAAACACAATGAAAGATAGAATCTTGAAATTGGCGGAAAATGTTACAGATCAACAAAAAAATGACATTAACTCAGCTCCTTTTATATCGCTATGTCTTGACGAAAGTATTGACATTACTAAATCGGCACGTTTAGCTGTCTTTGCTCGATATTGTGTTGGAAACATCATTAAGGAAGAATTAATTGCGATAACATCGTTGTTAACAACTACAAAGGGCACAGATATTTGTACGGCAGTAAGAAATTCGCTTGCTGAGAAAGAAATTGATTTGAAAAAATTTGTTTCAGTAACCACTAATGGTGTTCCAAATATGGTAGGCAAAAAAGTGGTTTCATTTCTTTATTTAAAACAGACGAAGGACATTCGATTCTTGAATGCCACTGCATTATTCACCAACAAGCCTTATGTGCAAAGAGTGGTTTAACATCTCTTGGTAATGTAATAACTTTAGTCACAAAAATAGTCAACCTCATATCGTCGCAGGCTTTAAATAAACGAAAGTTTGATGCTTTGTTGGATGAAGTTAATTCGGTGTATAATGGCTTAATAATGTATAACAATGTTCGCTGGTTGAGCCGCGGAAACGTACTTCAAAGATTTGTTGATTGCTTGGAAGAAATCACACTGTTTCTACAAAATGAGAGCAAAATTGAAGAATACCCACAGTTGATGGATATTATGTGGCTTTTAAAATTGATGCTTTTTACAGACATATGCCAACATTTCAATGAATTGAACATAAAGCTTCAAGGCCCGAATAAAATAGTTATCGTCATGATGGATCTCATTCGCGCTTTTGAAGCTAAACTATATGTTTTCAGAAACGATATTATTACAAAAAACTACAAGTGCTTCCCAAACTTAAAAAAAAAATATCTAAGATTTAGATACCCAAGACAAACGAAATGAAGAAAAAGTTATTTATGACTTTATTTCCATAATGGATTCTTTAATCAAAAAATTTTCAGCGCGATTTTCTCAGTTCAAGGAATTATCGGAAACGTTCAAATTTATTATGTACCCTGATGTGATTTCGTTTGATAAACTGAACTTGTCTCAATTCGATTGGTTGGAAATTGAAGAACTTGAAATGCAACTGATTAATTTCCAGTCTAGTTCAATATGGATTCAAAAGTTTGTTGAAACAAGGAAAAAGTTGGAATTGATTGAAGTAGAAAGATTGACAAGCAATATAAGTAAAAATACCAGTAACGAAATTTTGGAAACATGGAATTCGATTCCAGACGCATTTAACTGTTTGAAGAAGTTGGCGTATGCTATTTTAACCATATTTTCATCTACCTATGCCTGCGAGTCATTATTTTCAGAGATAAATAACATCAGACTCGCTTAGAAACCGTTTAACAGACGACTCTAATTCAGCATGCATTCTACTAAAAGTGACATCTTATAATCCTGATATAAGTTATTTGTCATCTAATCTACAACAGCAGAAATCACACTAATGTTATTTTAATTTAAATTTCAAGTATAACTAAAACATTTACTACTATACAGTGCAAAATGTATTTTTTTCGTATTAAATAAAGAATTTTGATGTGTTCGTATTTAGTTTTATTAGTTCTTCAATAATCACGGGGCTGCGGTAGCCCAGTGGTTAAGGTATCCAACCATGGCAGGCATGTCATGAGTTCGATCCCAGTACCACTAAAGACCCGCCGTGTAGGGCAGCGATGTACGTTAAATCTGTCGAGAGCTGAAACGTCCTCTCGTTGGTGTGGTGTGGTAGTTAGGAGAGGGAGGTGCCAGCTCAGGTGTCGTCCACGTCACTTGACCATGGTTCAAAATTACGTGGTCCGTCGCCAAAAGCCCTCGTGTAGCTGAACAGTGCGACGTTAATATTAACTCACTCACTCTTCAATAATCACAAGTCAAAATTATTTGATGGCTCGCCTATAACTCATTAAACGTTTTTTTTAAAAAAAATGGCACGTTGACCCAGAAAGGTTCGCCACCCCTGATCTAGGAGAAGGGCACTCGAGAGGGGGACCCTTGCAATGGCGCCCAACGAAATTTAATTTATATAACCCCGAGGTAAGAGGCGCGAACGGGTTTAGTGTTTTGCCAGAAGTGTAATTTTCTGGGTCCGAAAACGTTACAGAGTTTTTGGAGGGTATTAACAATCAAATACGATTACTTGAGATACCCAGTGATTTATCATGTGCTTATTTGAAAGGTCATCTCCTGGTGAGGGCCCAAGATTGGTATCAGGTATTCGGGTCAACGTTAGTGAAGAATACAGCAACAGACTTTGCGCAGTTAAAGATGGCTTTGTCAAAAGCATTCCCTGCTATACGTAATAAGAAGGATTTAGAAATTCGGTTTATTCGTCACAACAGATTTTATTTACGATCTGTTGAAGCTCCACAAACAACTCGGATTGGGAATGTCCGAGGAAGCTTTAGTAGACCATATTTTCGTTAGACTTGAACCACAAGTCCAAGATTATGTGGAGGTTCGAAATCCGCAAAACATGGTTCAACTATTGGAGGTGTTATCTAAGTTTGAGGAAAGATATTCATGAAAAACAATGCGGGGTTCGAGGAATAGTGATAATGTTAAAAGACAAGGTTGGAATAGCGTAAGATGTCTAATGCTGAAGATAGTTTTAGAAATTGGAAGAATTCTGAAGTTTTGCATAGACCGAGTAACGGCAGAAATGATTATAAGGGTAATTACGAGAATGGCCGTCAAGGAAATCAGTGGTTCGACAGCAGGAATAGATTTCAGAGGGATGATCGAAGATTTAACAATGGAGGATACCAATTTAGAAATGGGGGTCAAAATGACGATTTTAGTCGAGGGGACCGCAGAAATAGAGATTCGAGTGAGAATTTTAGTCGAGGCGATAGGAGGCAAAAGGGTCAATTAAATGTTTTGAAGGTTAGAGATGATCAAAATGATCAGACACACAGTGGTCAAGTGAGGTACCGATTAAACTTTCTGCGATATGTATGTCTCCAGTGGAACTCCCGTATGTTCCTATTTTGTTAAATGGTACTTTTACGAAAGCCTTATGGGACACAGGCGCGTAGATGTCATTTATATCGGAAGAGATATACTTGAGGGGGGAGTCCTTACACGTTTAGAAATGATGATACGAATTAACATTATAGCAATACGTTTAAAAGTTGATAATACGATTGACATTTAATATTTCTTCTTAATACACTTTTATTAGTTAGATTTGTACTTATAGAGAGAGAATCTATGAAATATAACGATATGGGACTCATTCGAGGCCCCGTAAACGGAGCGAATAAATACCCTTCAGACCCGTTAATTAATATCGGTTGAAGAGCAATATTAATACCAGTAGCCACATAATTCCAGCTCCAAATATTAAACTCAAGGATAAATTCATCAAAGAATAAATGATAGTTTTAAAAACTAAAAAACAGGCTTTTATCGTAGATCGAACAAAAAAAAAAAGAAATCATACACTGCTGGTCACCGTAAATGCAACACCCAGAAGGAAGCATGCAAATAACATGAAATTTACAGCATGTATTAGCGGAGGTGAGATATGTGTGTGTGTGCAAATGATTAAAATTTCAGCACAGACACACATCACGCGCGCCTGTGGCGCCACCTCAAAGCTCTATTTAAGGCTTGGAGATTTCGACGATTTCAAGTTCGGCAATTGTGGTTTTCTTGTGGTTGTTTCAAAAAATGATCAGTTATGTCTCGTAGAAAACAGCGATCAGCTTTTGATCAAGTATCCGAGTTCGACAGAGGAAGGATAGTGGCCTACCGAGATTGTGGATTATCTTTTAGGGAAATCGGTAGTCGTGTTGGACGAAATCAAACAACTGTAATGCGAATATGTGACCGTTGGATGCAGGTGGGTACGACGGACCGGCGTGGTCGATCGCATCCACCTCAGTGCACCACTTCACGTGAGGACAGGCAAATTGTGCGCATGGCAGTGACGGATCGCTCAGTCACATCACGAAACGTAGCACAGCACATTGAGTCTGTAACGCATCATCCAGTGTCTGCGCGTACCATTCGACGTCGTTTACAGCAGAGCGGTCTGTCCGCAAGACTTCCATTGCTTGGACTACCCTTGACGTAGAACCACAGTTTCCGAAAGCCAATGGTGCGATGAAAGAAGGATGTGGGTGGCAGAATAGAATGATGTTGTCTTTATTGACGAGTCACGCATCTGTTTGCAACACCACGATGGTCGATTTCGAGTCTGGAGACACCGTGGAGAGAGGATGCTGAACAGCTGCGTTATGCACCACCACACTGGTTCTGCAGCGGGTATTATCAAAGCTTTCTAGAAAGACTAAGCTCTGACAGTCCAATGACCTGAAGTAGTCACGTGATCAAAGGAGGGACAGATTTGGCGGGAGAAAATGATTGTATTAACACTTCCAGCTTGTATGCTGAAGTTGTTGATAGATTTTCTCCCGTGTATTTATATTCATTACTCAGGATAAATTGACTGGTTTTTCTGGGAAAAGGATTACTCAGGATTTCTTTATTAACCATAAAGAAAAAGGTACGATATTTATATTACTGTATAACTTTATTCTTGTCATTGAATTTTTTTCTTTTGAGTCTTGAGAACACGATATAATAAACTGACGCATATGTGTACCAAATTGTTCCTCTAATAAACCGGGGCAGCGGTACGTTTCTGTGTTTCGTTTCCCAAAAGATGAACAGTTGTTACAAACTTGGAAAAAGAAAATTCCTAGGGATTTTAAAAATACTAACAATAGTGTAGTATGCATTAAAAATTTCCCTGAATCTTTCATTGTGAGAAAAGATAAAATTACAGACAAGACTGGTACTGTTATAGAAATACCTAGAGTGTATCCAAAATTACCAGAGAATGCATATCCTTGCATTTTCCCTGGTTGTCCATCCTACTTGAATGAAACAATTAAAGAACGCTCGGTGACAATTCAACGAAAGAAAAAAATGAAACAATTAGACGAACAACTGTTTACTAATTTCATTAAGAAAGACGCAATTACCAGTTTTGAATGTTTAAAAGAAAATCTGCTAATGCGAGAAAATCCCGTATCTAATTTCTTATCTAAAAATAATGTTCTAAAACATGATTGTGAAAGTTGCATAACATTTCTTTTTTTATGAATTGCGAAAATCGTCCTTCTATTTTAAAATCCCTGAAAATAAATACAGATCTCTCTATCGTTATATTTAATAATAATCGTGAATTAAATATACCTTCTGTTGGAAAAATTCTTAATAATCCTCCTAGGTTAACATATTTCAGCGAATTGTTGAATATCCTTAATACAGTAAATGTTTTTGAAGAAATCTGTTCCATTAATTCTGTTCCTCATCATGTTATGGCTATTAAATCGTGGGAAAAGTATATTGAAAACTGTAATGCTGAAAATTTCGAGGCAGCAAGTTTTATTTTAGAGCAAATGAAATTATTAAATTTGAATAAACATGGCCGTAAGTATAGCAGTAATTTGATGGTTTTTTCTTTTTGCATGTACATTAAACCTACCACATGTTATTCCGATGTAAGAGATATGGGGAATATAATTCTTCCTAGTGTGAGACAATTGCAGAGAGTTGCATCTGGATTATATATATATAAATGTTACTCCAGGTTTGTCAACTCTGGCTAATGAAAATTATCTACGAGGTAGGTGTAAAGAACTGAAAGACCATGAGAAACAGGTAATATTACAAATTGATGAAATTTTCATCAAATCAGCGATTACATATAAATGTAATAAAATCATTGGATTTACCGAGAAAGGAGAAGCAGCTACTACGATTCAATGTTTTCTATACTCTTCTTTATTGAGTAAAAATAAAGAAATAGTATCATTGAACCCTGTAAAGAACATGAATGCTGAAGACTTGTATTCTATGACTTTAAAAATTTTGTCACTAATGAAAAAGGTAGGTTTTTCAGTTATTTGCATTGCAAGTGATAATAACAGAGTAAATAGAAAGTGTTTTTCTAAATTGTGTATTGGTACCATAAAGAGTGTTATTCAGAATCCAGCTAATAATGCAAAAAAATGCATCTTATTTTTGATTCAGTACATTCTTATCAAATCTATACAAAATAATTGGTTAAATCAGAAAGATGCCGATTCTTCTTTAATGTATCCTGATCCTTCAGAAATTTTAGATTTCTGGCAAATAATGAATATTAAAAATCCAACTAAGGGTCAAAATCTTAAATTGAAAAACAGTGTTCCTTTTTCATCAATGGATGATGATAGATTCACTTTTTTTTCAAAATTTGTTCTGTGGCCGGACTGCTAGAAAAATTTAAAACAAAATAAACGAGAAGGTTGTTTAAGCGAGGAAACATTTTTTGCTTTGAGGCATACGGTAAATACCATCCCAGAACTAATAAAGTATCTTTTGACGGAGCAGAATTTCAAATATGTTTTAACTGGAAAGTTCCAAACTGATAATTTAGAAGCCAGATTTGGGCAATACAGACAAATGTCTGGAGCAAATGATCATGTCACTGTGCAGGAAATTTTGCAAGCTGAAAAAAAGTTACGCATTAAAAGTGTGTTAACTTTGCACTCAGATAAATATGGTACTATCTCACTAAAAAATTAATTTCAAATCATTCAGGTGAGATATTTCATGTTAAAGTAGATATTACAGATTTCAACGAAATATTAAACATTAGAAATAAATCAGATGATATTTCAATCGAAGAGTATCAAGCTTTAATGTATATAGCGGGATATTGTGTGCATAATATAAAATTTGAATGCTCCGAAAACAAGCATACATGTGTTTTAGGTAAGCAGATTAATTTCGACTCGGAAAATATCGAAGGGACAAAATATTTGAGACTTCTGGATAGAGGAGGTTTAAAAATGCTCACAGATATTGTTATGAAAGTCATTTTAACGCAATATTTCATTTTTAATTTGTTAATATCGAAAACATTCGAATCGAAGTTTCTTAAAGTTGATTGCCAATTATCTTGCTTTACAAACATAACTGAAGCGTATCTGGAACTACACGCGTTGTGGAATGTCTTTCATTCGTTTCATTCACCTTGTGTAAATTGTAACATTCCCCTGCATTTTCATATTTTAAAAAAGTATTCGTTACATTTGGGAATATATGCTTAAATAATTATTCAAAAAAGCGCAGTGAAGAAATTTTAACCATGAATTATAACCAAAAAATGAAGAAATTTAAGGCCAATTAAACTAATTTTTGCTTTTTATATTTTTCTGTTTTATTTATTTACATATTCAATTATCGATTCGTATGTTATTCATTGTGCATGTATATCCTTGTAATCGTTTTATACTACATACATTTTATGAATATGTTTAATTGTTCGTATAACTATTATTTGAAGAAAAATTATTTATTTACATTATTCATTTAAATTATTTTCATAAAGATTTTAGCATTCCAAGTATGTAAAATGTTATTTTTTAAATTTCAAAACTTTTGTTTTATTTTTAGATATTTTTGCCATAGCATAATATTGAATTTTAATGCATATGCATAAAAATAATGTAATTAATAATTTAAATAATATTTTCACAAATGCAAATGATTCAAAATTTGAAACTAATCAGTACGTTGCCTCATTAATGATATAGTCCGTGAAAAGATTTTTTTCTGATTATTTATAGGTAAGTGTATTACTCTTTAATGTATATACATTTTTAACGTCCTATATTTGCTATATAATTATTATGGTGTCATATGCATTTTTTATGTAATAATATGCCTCAAATACTTTACTTTTCCTATTTTCTTTACAAGTAAATATGTTTCTTTTATTTTATTGGATTGAAATTATTTTATATTTTTGAATATTGAATGAATGAATTATTTTAATTGGATATTTTTAACGTATAATCTAGAATCTATTTTTACTATATAATTACTATGGTGTCTAAAACTGTTTGTCATTTCTATATTTGTATATATTTTTGCATGCATTTTTTTTTATAATTCTTTCTTTTGTTATGATTCATTGATTCTATGAGCTTAAAAAAATGTCATTTCACAGGAAATAGGAACTCCAGCAAAATATTTCTAAATTCACTTGATTTTTTTTATTAATATGCCTCTAATACTCTACTTTTCAAATTTTCTTTGCAAGAAAATGTTTTTTTTTTTTTAATTTTATGTTTGAAGTTATTTTGTATTGAGTCAGTTTTTTCTTAGATTTTTCTTATAATGTTAGGAGCCTTTCCTGAATGGTTTTGTCCCTTTATCCGGGAAAATATTATGCATCATTCTAGCGTGTTAAAACATAACTTTCAACAGAAAATATTCTAAGTGAGAATTAAAAAGAAATAATCAATATAAATGCGGAAATAAATAAATGTTCAAAGCTTTATATTCCCCACAGAGCGAATGTGCGTAGAAAAGCTTTCCCTCCTTTCGTGACGTCATCAACACTCTGTATCCGCCTTTTCTTCAAGACGTGGTATTATGGTATGAGGCGGTATTGGACATCACTCTCGCACTCCTCTAGTACGCATTGCTGGTACTTTAAACAGCCAGCGCTACATCTCCCAGGTGTTGGAGCCAGTTGTGCTTCCTTACCTTCAGGGCTTGGCCACAGCCATATTTCAACAGGATAATGCGCGACCACATGTGGCACGCATTGTCCAAAGGTTCTTCATCAATCACCAGATTGAATTGCTTCCCTGGCCGGCTCGCTCTTCGGATCTTTCGACGATATAAAACATGTGGTCCATGGTTGCTCAACGATCGACCCAAATAACACCCCCAGCTGCCACACCAGATCAACTTTGGCAACGTGTGAAAGCTGCTTGGTCTGCTGTACCCCAAGAGCACATCCAAAGTCTCTTTGAATCAATGCCGAGGCGTGTGGTAGCGGTGATCTCCAACAATGGTGACTACTCTGGCTACTGATTCTGGCAGGAACCATACTTCACAGAAGTGTATAAATTTAATCATTTGATACTGGGTCAACTTGTTATCTACAAAATAAATTTTGTTGTGCTATCTCTTGTCTTTCTTGGTGTTGCATTTACGGTGACCAGCAGTGTAGTTTTAAAAAAACTAAAAAATACGCTTTTATAGTGAATTGAACTGAAAAGTAAAAAAAAATTCTTAATATAAGAATAAATTGATTAACGAGAAAATTAATGTCACTGTGGTAAAAGCGTGTAGTGCTTTATGCTACATTATTACACTAACTCAGCATTTCGGAATAGAGCTAGTAAGAAATTAAAACAATTAATATAGAGCGCCCGACGCTTTTATCCCAATGTTAATTTTCTCGTTAATCATTTTATTTTTATATTGTGACGGGCTCATCGCGATTTCAACTAATTTTCCTCTTGGGTTTCTTTGGGGCCAGAATGGCAATTCTTTCCAACCAAACCGAGAAGGGAAGCGTGAATAGTCAATTTAAGAATCTTATAAATAGTAGAAGTTTAGCGTACGTGGTGTGGCTATGAGGAGTAAATATACGAGGTTTATATTTCTGACTATATATATAAAAGAAACGCGATTAAGTTAAAGTGAGAGGAGATTCCGAATTCATGATTTAATCTATCCGCACCTGTGCGATCAAGTTAAAGGTGGATACCATTACACAAGGATAAAAGCCACGTCAGTTAGAATCAAGCGAATTGCTGTTTACCCAAGATATAGCGGTAGGACTGTTAAATTAAGTTATTAAGAACTGTGTAGTTACTGAAGTTAGAAATAGTCGGTAGAGTTAGATATAGTGGTCGGTTACGCGATTATTTGGTAATACGAATAGTGTGCCTCTTCACTCCAGATTCACTTGAATTGAATAGTATTACTATTGTATATTGTTTAAGTTAAGATCTTAATAAAGAGATATTAAGATAAACGATATGGCTGCTTCTTCGTTCCTTCACACAGATCTAGGTCGCGAGGATAATGTAGAAGTAGGGCATCTCCAATCGGGAGCCTTACAATATTAAGAATTATTTTTTTACTTTTTAGTTCAATTCACCATAAAAGCGAGTTTTTTTTAGTTTTTTTTAAAAACTATAATTTAGTGTTAAAGAACTTTCAAACAATTAGAACATGTTTTAAATTTTCCTATAAATCTTTTTTTTTAAATTTATTTTATGATACAAAAAATGCAGTTATTTTTTAAGCAGTTTTTAAAAGCCTATTTTTATACCAGGGTATATAACAGAAATTCTGTATTTCATAACCATTAAGATAGTTTAGCACAAAAAATGCCTTTTAAAGTATGATAATTACACTATCAGTTTAAAAAATATATTTATATAATGCAGTCTCTCTTCTAATCATTAACTGTATGTGTTAGAACCGAAAAATGTTGACATTATAATCTTAATTAAATTTCAAAAACTTGCAAATTACTTATACAGTTTACCATAACAAGGAAAGCCTTAAAAATTTTATTAAGAATTATTAATTTAACTGTATCCCACCCCCCTATCTTTCTATTCTAGAGTTTAAAGAAATCATTCAAAAATTCAATCACATAATTTCCAAGATTCTTACGAAAATGAGGGCTATTTACTTAAGTGTGCAAAAGTTAAGGGAAAACAAAAATTTTTGTGGATTTTCATATAAGCTACTAAGCAATTTTTAACGAAAATTGATAAACATATCAAAGAAAAAATACATTTCTTTATAATCTAATCAAATCTAATCTCTAGGCTTTATTTAATGGCACTGAAAAATCTTATAAAACAAGCTTTTCAAAGTTTTTTTCTCTGTGCAGTTTGAGTTTTTCTCATGTTTGTGAAAGCTTACGATTATTTTTTAAGCCTTTGAAAACTATGAAACATAGACTACGTCTGGATCAGTGGTGGTTTAAGCTTATTTCGGGGCCTGGGCGCAGAAGATCTACAGGCTCTCTTGGCACTAGCAGTTACTAGGAAAATCTGGTTAAGTCCAACTTACCTTGGTCCTTCCGGGCGCCCACCCCAAGCACCTGCACTGGTCTGGACGATGGATTACGATGTAGTTGGGAGATTGGTGGCAGGCTAACCCTAAACGGTGGTAGCTAGATGGCTCAACGTGTCAAGAAATGTGTTTTCTAGTTCCAAGTAATGGCCTACATAAAAAAGGGGTTCACTCCCCTTTCCCATAGACCACCAGAGTTTTAATTTTAATCCTATAGATTATACCTCAGTGATTTCTTCAATATGTTTCTTACAATGTATAAGTCCCCCTAGCTTCAAAAGAGTACTCCACTATTTCTGATACCTCAATTTCGTGATTAGGTATATTATTTACCAAAGATTTAATGAGGAAAAGCTTTATGCTAGGAAACCAATGATCTGTATCACCCTCGCTCCAGGTCTCAGGACAACCAGCCTGACATCATCTTTGAATCCTGCAGGCATCATCATCCTTGGATACAAGAACAGTGGTAACAATTCTCGACTCATTCACATATAGAGAAACAGGGACTCTCTACCGTTCTCCCTAACGCCATAGAAGAGGACCATTGTGGAAATGATGGTATTTGATCTGGTCCGACATGATGCAGTTCGAGCACATGTCTTTCAAGGAGACAACTTGAATCTGAGATATAGGAAAAAAGGTCTTAGAGGAAGCTGACACCCAGATTCTTTTTATGAGCGATAACGCTCGACTGATCAAAGAATTCCTTGAGATTTAGGACATTCAGAGAACTGAAGGGCCAGATAGATTTCCTGACTTGAAATCCAGAGAGTATGTCTGGTCAGGGCCGGCGCTAGGAATTTCACCACCCCGGGCAAAGAGGTAAAATGCCGCCCGTTTATAACAAAATTAAAAGAGATAACCTAAACCCTTCCCACGCGGCATCCGACTACGTTCGGAACAGTGATTTTGCAAAAGCGCATAGATGGATAATTTTCATGATATTTAGTGTTACTTAGATTAGAATATATGCATAAAATTGTTTTAAGGACATTTTGATAAGAAAAAATTATTTAAATATAATATTTTGGCAAAAAATTAACTTGGAATAATCTTTTTTCCAAATGTTCTCCTTTTGTGAAAAATGATTCTATTATAATAATATTTTGCCTGTATATAGCTCAGACCTCTCTACAAAGGCTCAACTAGAATTTTTGAAATATATAACTTAGAAGTGGGTTTATTCATATTTTACGACAACAGAGAGGAGCAATTTTAAGAAAAAAACGCCAATAATTATTTCAATTGGTGGTTACTCTGAAAATAATGTGAATTTTTCAAAAATCATAGTTGAGCCTCTGTACAGAGGTCTGAGCTATATACAGACAAAATATTATTGTAATAGAAGCATTTTTCACAAAAGGAAAACATTTGGGAAAAAAAGATTATTCAAAGTTAATTTTTTGCCAAAATATATTTAAATAATTTTTTTTTGTCAAAATCTCCTTAAAACAATTTTATGCATGTATTCTAATCTGAGTGACACTAAATATCATGAAAATTATCCATTTATGCGCTTTTTTAAAATCACGGTTCCGAACGTAGTCGGATACCTTAAAGGTAGAATAAAACGTGAGTAAAAAAAATTGCTATCAATAATGTTGAAGTTTTGATTAGCAAAAAATACTAATTTATTAATTTATGTTTTTGGCACTAAATTAAAATTAGGGTTGCCAGAAAAAAAAGAAAAGAGTAATTTCTAGTGTATAATTATGAAATACAGGTATTAAAAAAATACTAAAACAAATTATAGAACCACTAAATATTAAAACTTAATTATTTAAATTTAATTTAAATTTAAATTAATTGGTACAATCCTCAATGATTAGGATTCATCTTTTACCATCTTTACTCTCAGGTTGGGGCCCGGCTAGCTCAGTCGGTAGAACACGAGACTCTTAATCTCTGGGTCGTGGGTTTGAGCCCAATGTTGGGCGCCAGTTTTAACACAGAAATAAAAAATGTCAGCAATTCTTGCCACATATAACTCAAGACTTTTATTTTCCAAACTCAATATTCGATCTCCTTATCTATTGCCATCGAAAATTCCAGAACTTTCCATAATTAAAATTACAGTTAATTTTTATAAATAAAAGCACGCGCGCGCGAGCATTAATATAAAGCATTAATAAAAGCATTAATATAAAGCACGAGAGAAATAAAGAATTACCATTTGTTATAATTACATGTTAAAAATACATTTGAACCGAGAGTTAAAAACTTAAAAGTGTTTCTTTCTCACTTTTAACTACCGGATTTTTTTAAAATAATTTCTTTAACATTAATTTCTTCAGCCAGTTCATGTTCAATGGCTATTGTTGTCAAGCCGTTTAGCCGATCCTCGGTAGTAATGGAGCGTAAAATTTTTTTAAATAACTTTAATTTGTAGAAACTACTTTTCCCACTTGCCACACTTATTGGGAGAGAAAGCAATATCCTTAAAACTATTCCGAGATTTGGAGCAAAATCCAGGTTCAATATGAATTTTAATATTTTGATTGAACTTTCATTTTTTATTTAGCAATGCCAAAACTGCTACTATCTCTTCTGCTAGGTCCAGCGCGTTTATGTCTGATGAATTCCCATCGGTTAACACTGTTTCTAGATCTTTACAATACTTTAGTTCGACATTTTGAGGAGTATCTTTTAAATCACAAATATTGTAAAAAACTGGAAATAGTTGCTGTGGGTATTCATGAAATCAAACCTGGATTCAAGTGCATTGATAGCTTTATCTCTCTCTCTCTCTCTCTCTCTCTATATATATATATATATAATGTGAAAAAATAAAATTCTGTCTTATCTTTCAAAGTAGGATCTTCTATCGTATCATCTCATGCCTCATAGTCGAAATTAACATTCCTTCTTCGAACTCTATGATGTTGCTGGGTGAGCTCAAAATTAGCCGATATGTCAATTTCGTTGGCGAGTTCTCGAGCATCACAAAGCCTTTCATTAATGGCTGTGTCCGATCTAAGATCCTTGAAAAAAATCTTTACAATTTTTCAAAAGCTCCATAACAGAT
>BMAU01015835.1:0-168999 GCA_019973935.1 Trichonephila clavipes | reverse complement strand
TACACTCAAAATTAAAATATAACATCTCATGTGACTATGTACAAAAATCTCTTATTACCCCTTTCCCCTTTTGGATCGTTGTCACCGGACATCGTATGGGTGATAGGAATGTCCGATGTGACCTCACTCTGGGATGGGGAGAAAGTGACTAGTGAAAGATGTGTAAACATATGAAATTTCATTCTTTAGCATGTACTCCCGCCTCGAACCCTTCAAGTTAAACATAAAAGAAAACTGACATTAAACATACAGAGTACAAAATAAGGAAATAAGATACCCTAAAGGATATATCAAATTCATAACAATATTTCAGGAAATATAACAAATTTTTTGTAACATTAAAAAATATTTTCCAAATTCGATCCAAACACAGCCCTTAAAATTTGCCTCCCCGGACAGGAATCCGGTTTGTCCGGCCCTAGAGCCTCCTCTGTATAGATGCACTCATTTTGATGCAATTGCTTCTGTCCACTTTTCATTTGGGCAATCCTTATACATTAATTGTTTATTCAATTGATGAAAATTCGAAAAGTTATGTGAATTTTTCAAAAAGCCCTGAACAGAAGCCTTAGGCAGATAGATAGATATAAGCAAATCATTATTATTATAGAAGCATTTTTTCTAAAAGGAGACTGTATTGAAAATACGTCAATCTTTCTTCACTTTTTTGCCAAATAAGGCATTCAAATATTCTTTATTGTAATAACATTTTTAAAGCAATGCTATACGAATATTCTATGATGACACTGAATACTAAGAACATTATTCATTTGTATGCTTTTTAAAATCTTAATTCCTAATCCAATTGGGTTCTTGAAATCAAATATGAAATTACTAAACATTTTTCAGCAGTTACTTTCTTGCATTACTTTAAACATAAAGAGAAAAGTTAGAGATTTTAAAAAAAAGTATTTACATGTATCAAAAATTTATTATTAGAATACATGTGAAAAGAATCTAAGATAAAATCACATGAAGTATTTGAAATCAATTATTTTCCCTTTCATCTAAATTGAGCGCATTTTCTGAGGATGGGGGAGTATCTAAAGATATTCATGAGTCCGATAATTTAAACATTCAATTATGCTTGTATTGGATTTTCAAGAGCTCTTTTTTAAATGTTCGTTTTTATAGACTATCGATAAAATTATTGATTTTTGCTGCAGGTAAATTAATCAAAAGTCGAATTGTGGTTACAAAGTAAAGTTTGAACACAGATTATTTAAACCGAATTTACGACTAATACGGTAAAAAGTAACATATTTAATTGAATTGAATTTTAAGCTAGTTTGTGTGCAATCTTTTGATTATTTTCATTTTTTATTTATTATTTTTATATATTTAAACTTTTCCTTCGACTGTCTTGTTACATGCAAATAATTTCAATGCTTGATTTATTTTATTAAAATATTACTTAATGGAACAAAAAGGTTTTGGGTTCAATAATTACTTGTGTGTCTTCAATATCTTATATTTTATGCATTAATTTAAGACAGGGGTGGGCAGACTCTTCCAGTGTACGGGCTACTTCTAATGTTTTTAATGTGTTGCGGTACACCCAGCGGCGTAGGTGTGGCCATTTTGCATTAAAATGTTATGCTTTCGTTTCTTGACACTTATTTTCAATATTGTACCCCTCTTTTAAAACATGACAGATGACTATTTTTTCTACAAAAACAAAAGTAACTCAAAACTGCCTTATTGAATGCTTGAACAATTATGAGCGACAGCTAGTTCACTAAGCGTGAGACCGTGAAACGTCAATGCAGTGAGCATAGAACATACGTGAACCAATGAACCTGAGACTAATGTATGTACTTATAAATGTTCACTGCCGATTCCCAAGTCATCGTGGAACATGATTTAAACTCGAGAATACAATCCTGTGAGCGCGAGGTGTGGGATGGTGTCTCAAGAGCCAAACCCATGCGGTCTCGGGAAGCGCTGATCATCATTATTTATTCTCCAATTCAGTCGGCATGAGGGGAAAGATTCATTTGTACGGCTGGCATTGCAGTGATAGCTTTTTACTCTACAGTAGCAATGAACGTGTTTAGCGCCATCGTTCATTTCTATTGAAGGTACATGTGTCGTCTACAGATTTATCAAATCATTTGCTTAAGTAAACATAGTTGCATCAATTGTAAAAAGCCGATTCTCCAATTTAGCTGGCATCCGTGAGCAATAAAGATGCTTCTTTTAGTAAGCGCGTCTAATGTCTTAGTAAATGCAGTCATCCCAAAATGTCTTATCGGTCCACCGTTTGATCACGATCGACTTAATGTCAATCCCTGATTTAAGGTATACGAACCCATTCCGAGTGTATTTTTTAAAAATTATCATATTAAAGCAAGTATTTTAGACATAAATACCAATGTATGTATAAATACTTAACCAACATTATTTAAATCAAATTATCTGAATTTTTTTCAAAAATAGCGATTCTAAGTGTAATTTAAGCAATTGCGTAAAAGTTATTGAAATCAGTTAGAGAAAAAATTAATAATATCAATACAAAAGTATTACTAAATCAAACTACGTGCATTTATCTAGGGAACGTATAAACATTTTAAGTTTTCATTAACATATAAAAATTTTACAGCTGATGGAATAAATATTAATATATAATGACATTTTTGAGACTGGAATTGATATAAAAAGCCATAACTCAAAAATCATTCAAACAGCAAGAATTACTTTATTATATTCCCCTGAAAATAATACAAATATCTGGATCAAAAAATTTCATAGAAGCACATTTATACTATTTTGAGTTATCAGAATCGCCGTGTTAGACTTTTAAAAATTTAAATGTTCACTTCTGGCAAATTAAAATGATCCACTTCCTGTTTTTCTAATTTTAAGTAATTTATTGTAATTTGATCTCTACCTAACGTAAAGAGTGTTTTTTTCAGGTATAGAAGTTTAAGTTGGCATTACTTTCCAAGAGGGCGACCGATTTAACAGCTTTCAAGTGATTTATTCTCAGTTTGGTTTGGCAATTCATCAAAACGATCATCAAGCAAGGCGTAGATTCGTCGAATGGGCCCAAAACGAGATTGCCGTTGTTCCCGATTTTCATAAGCGAATTTTGTTTAGCGATGAAGCGCACTTCTGGTTGAATGGCTACGTCAACAAACAAAAGTGCCGCATTTGGAGTGAAGCTAATCCACAAGTGTATGTCGAAACACCGTTACATCCAGAAACACTGACTGCTTGGTGCGCTTTATGGGCTGGTAGAATCCTTCTTCAAAAACGATGAAGGCCACAACGTTACAGTCAATGGTGATCGGTATAGAGCCATGATTACTAACTTTTTCATTCCTGAATTGAACAATCATGATGTCCAGGAGCTGGGGTTCCAACAAGACGGCACAACATGTCACACAGCTCGTGCCACAATCGATTTATTGAAAGACACGTTTGGTGACCGCCTAATTTCACGTTTTGGACCTGTGAATTGGCCTCCAAGATCTTGTGATTTAACACCGCTAGACTTTTTTCTGTGGGGCTATGTAAATTCATTGGTCTATGCGGATAAGCCACAAACGCTTGACCATTTGGAAGACAACATTCGCCGTTTTATTGCCGATATACGGCCACAAATGTTGGAAAAAGTCATCGAAAATTGGACGTCTAGATTGGACTACATCCGAGCCAGCCGTGGCATTCGTGTGCTAGAAATCATATTTAAAATGTAATGCCACAAGATTGTCTTTCGAATAAAAAAAATTCATGTCAATCGAATAATACATCGTGGTTTTATTGCAATTTAAAGTTCTATACCTCTAAAAAACACCCTTTATATAAAAACAAATTAATATATGTTTTATAAAACAAAAAAATTGCTCCATTTGACAAAATTTATAAAAAAAAACTCAAAATGGGTGCTTTGGTAGAAATTGGACATTTCAGAGCGTTCGAACCTTTTTAATAACTTTAAGTAAGCAAAACTAAGCAAAACACTAACTAACTAAGCAAAAAAAAACTCATCGAATGATATGTGCATATTATCTAAACATATACATATATATAAATTTGACTTAATCCATATAGTTTAAATCTGATTATAATTGCTCAAGTTATACAACTACATAAATAAAAGTACTACAAATTATAGATAAAACTTATGTAACAAAATAGAAATCACAATTATTTATTAAAGTCCAAGAATACTATAGAAATATATCAAATAAATAGTGAAAATATTGAAAAGGAAGAAAAATGTTTCAAGGTTAAATCTTCTCTTGGGTGTTTAAAGGAATGATTTATTTTCTTCAAAGGTTTTATTTCAAATATTCATGGCAAAGTTTGGAACAAGCTAACGTGGGAATTGATTGTTGTTCCACGACCATACTGGTTTTATCTAAAAAGCAATTAAAGTTAAAATTTAAACGTTTTAACCATCCTATTTATGTTTTTGTCTCATTACAAGCAATTATATTTTTAAGTAAGTGAAATGAATCTTAATTTTAGAATATTACTCAGATCTTGATAATTTAACATACCGTAAAATCCGGCGTATAACGCTCACTTTTAACACCAAAAATAAGATCGAAACTTAAATCATACGCCGGGTATAAAAACGATAGGTTTAAAAATTATAAAAGAGATGAGTATAAAGAAGAAATGTACTATATGTATTGAAATACTGTTTACTTAGAAGAAATTCCATATCTTATACGAACCAAAAGATTTGTAGTTCCAGAAGTTTACTATTTTTTTTCCAAAGTCAGAGATAATACCTCGAATAAATGACTTCAAAACGTAAGAGCAATGTATTCTAATATTTCAATTTCTTCGTAAAAAAGGGGTGCGTTTATACGGCGAATATACCTAAAAATTAAAAAATTAATTTGAAAGTATAGGTGCGGATTATACGCCAGATTTTACGGTGTGTAATGTCTTACTGCATTTTCAAGAATCACATAAAAGCTTCATCAAAGAAACATAAAATCTAGATTCCTTTTTTAAGGGATTTTTTAGTAAAAAAAAGATTATTTAAAGACTTTTTTAAAACTTTTTGGTGCTTTTAAAACGATATTTTGAAAAGAAATATTTTTTTGCAATATATTTAATATAATTTAATGAAAACTATATGCTTTTAATCGTTTTCAAAACTTCATGTATTCGAATCATGATGCATGTCACTGAAAACCCCCGCGCAGAAAGGATGAGCCACATTAAATCTGTCGTGGTTCCAATTCCTCACGAAGGCGTAGTGTGGAAGTTAGGTGAGTGGATGCGAGATCAGGTATCGTCCTAGTCGTTTGATTATTGTTCAAAATTATGAGGTCCGTTGGCAAAAGCGCTCATGTTGTTCAGATTGCATGACATTAATAAACACTCATTCAAAACTACGCGCACGTATTTTCTCACCATAAAAACAGGTTTTTAAAGTTTTTTTTCAATACAATAAGTAAAATTCCTGAATTCTTAGAAATAAACTTATTTTTTAAAAGTAAACTAAAATATAATATACAAATTTTGTATGAAATAATTTTTCTAAGAAAAATTAAAGAATTTCTATAAATTCATATTTTATTCAAAAACAAAATGAAATGAAGAATGCTCAAAGTTTGTAAAAAATGATTTTTAATATTTCCTCGACAATTTTTAATATAAAGGCATAGTTTTCTTTCTACAGAAAGAAAAAATAGCTTGCAATGCATACAAGCATCTATGTTCGTATTAATTTTAAAAAGCCGTTTAATATGCACACTTTTCATCACAAATTCTTATTTTTAAAAAAATGCTTCGCATTTATTAAATAATTTCATCTTTTAACATACTTTTCAAAATAGATTTTCAAAGATCAATATATTTTCCCTTGCTCATTTTTTCAGATTTTTGTTCACTTTTTTCGTTCGTCACCAGTACATATATTTTAAAAATTTATCCAAGGGAGACAGTAATACTTTACCCTTACAATTCTATCTTTTCGTAAAATGTTACTTGAAATTGAAAACGTAATATTTTTCAGTTTACTATAATACTAGATAAAGTATTATGGGTTTAAAACGTGACTCGTTCGTTCGATATTTATTGTATAGAAACAAACATTGCTAGAACCAATTTATTTCCTATTTTTTAGCTGAAGTATCTCTTTTTATGAAGCTTCTCAATAAATCAACTTATCTCCCCTCAACCACCCCTCAGTATGGCGTCTATACACTCTTTGACTCTGTCCTATTCGTGTTGTACCTTACGCGTCGATCCTAGGTTTTGCTTCACGTATCACAGTATGTGGCGGTTGTGTAGCTGACGATGAATCAGTTAAAAATAAACATTTTATAGTACGTTGTGATCTCTGCCGAATTTCTTCACTTTTGGGGTATTCCTTCTTGGTGTTTCTTTCTCGCAGTGGCGCAGCTAGTCCTGAATGGGCCCTGTATCAAAATTCCTTGCGGCTTTTTTTATAAAAAAAAAAAAAGTCACTTATTTGAAAGTGTCAAAACATTACACATAATAAGGTCCCTGTAGCTTGGGGCCCCGTATCATTGATACGGCTGATACGGGGGTAACTACGCCCCTGCTTTCTCAATACCCTGTATTAGTTAAGTATGTGCATAAATATTTTCGTTTTGTTGCAATAAAAAAATAATGTTTACAGCACTAGTTTTAACTTATACTGTTTTATATATATATATATATATAATACTTTTATAAAAAATACTTAAGTAAAAGACTATCGAATTAAAATCTAATTATAGCATTCAAATAACTTTAAACTGTCACATTCCTTTTAAGTAAAGGAATTGCATAGTTACACATTTCTTTATGCGTCTGAATATTTCAAAGGCTCAAAAAAGCCGGCAGTTTATTTTTACTTTCGTATTTACTTACTTATAAGTTGCTCAGGGTTTAAAGAAATACCTTTTATTATATTTATTAGAATCTCAGCTTATAAAAATCATTTGGGATATCAAGTTAATATTTTCAAGGATAATATTTTTCTAAAAAGCCTTATTGGCAAAAATTTTGACGCTACATATAAGCAATCTTATTATTCAAACAAAACTCATCATTCCCATTATATTTATTTCATGCAGAAATTATTAAATCTTTCGAAAGTTTCTTAATTTTGCGCTTAAAAACACGTTGACTTTGTTTACTAAAGCTGAAATTTATAAATTATTTTACTCTCTCTACCTATAGAAATTTTCATTTCAAAAATGTCCCTAAATATCAGCAAACAATTCTGTTCACTTTCTGTTTTAAATAAATACTAAGCAAATAATACAAAGGCTAATTTTCTTAAAACAAATCCAAGAATTCAAAATTAAACAATACAAAAAAATTTCAATGTTTGTTACCTGCGAAGTATTTATTACAAAAGATGTTTTCTTTATTTTTCATCTTTTGTTTCGCAAAATAATACTGCCTTTTCAGAATCGAATCAAGCAGAAATTCACAGAATATTAATTTCTTCTTTTCGCATTCTTGAAATCGATTCTGATTGCATGGAACAAAACCTCTCGTCCATGAAACAAGAATGTTTTCCTTGTCTTATAGCTCCAAGAAATGCCATCCTATTATTTCTGACTCCGACGCTTTGTCCATCAAACACTTTTGTTCATCTGAGAAAACGAACGAGATGGTAAAGAAAGAACGTAAGGGGAAAAAGGAACCCCTTTACCTCTTGATGTTGTATTATGCACAGCAAATAACATTCTTTTTTTTTTCTCTTAGAAAGAAAGCTGTCTTCTTAAGAACTTTTTTCTAGAGCTGGAAAATCTTCTCTCATTGTACTTAATACCCTCATTTTCCCAAGTAAAGAATGGAAAAGGTCCTCCTCTTTCTCATTGCATAACATCTTTTCGTCAGAAAGAGAAATTCTTTTGCCTTTTTCATCCTATTTATTTGTTCCTCTGTTGATATGTTTTGACCACGAGAGGGCGCGCGCATCTACTGAATCTGTCCTCTTTTAGAAAGCTCTTTCATGAAGGAGAATGAAATTGCGAGTCGCCTTCTTTAGAAGAGATATTATACAATTTTTTCTGTATATTTTATTTATTGTTCGATATTTCTGCTGCATTTAGGTACGATGTATTTGATTTTATTTCCCAAGGAATAAAACAAATTGGACTTATTCGGATATAAAAGGGATAGTACTCTCGATTGGTATATTATCAGCAGAGATATATCGAATATTTCTTTACAAAAAGGAAAAATGTATTTTGAAAACAAAACTTTTAAAGAGTATTCCTCATATTATATGCCCAATTTTAATTCAATTCATATTAAATTTCTGGTTAATGGTATTTATGTTTATAATCCATTTTCTGAAATAAAAATTGTATTGTTAATAATCCCCACTGATAATATTTTTAAGATACAACTGGTACAGGACTGCTTCAAATTTATTATTTCTAAAAATAGGTAGTGAATAAATAACCTAAATTTATCCTATTGCATAATTTTATTTTTAGTTATTTTTTCCTCTCTATTTATAGTTTTTACGAATTCTCTAATTTTAATTTAAATATTTGTGTATAATTGTTTATTATTGAACAGAGTTGAATACAAATGTATGTAAATTATCTTGGATAATATATCAGTAAAACTTGTCTATTAGGTTATTATTACCTTCCTGTTTATTAGGAAGTGACTCATAATTTAAAATATGATAAAATTGCTTAAAAATGCATATACTTACCTCTTCTTAAGCCACAATAAGGCTGAAGTTGATTCTCGATATTTTAAAAACATATTTATTTAATGAAAAAAATTAATTATAATAGATTCAGTTAAATTAAGGATGTTTGGACTCCTTAATGTTTTATTTAGAAATGTGTGTTGGTTTAATATATAAAATTAATTTTTAATTTAGCTTTCCAGACAACAATTTTTCTACTAAATGATTTTTGATATTTGTCAATAATTATAAAATGTAAAATTCAATATTTTTGTAATTTACTTATTCAATATTTTGTAATGGTAATATTTACTTACAAGGTACAACGTAAAGGGTGAAATATATCAAAATAGTTTCTCCTACAAAACATTCAAACAGCATTACTCTTAATTTTTTCTTGAATTTTAAGTATATTTATTCTGTTTATTGTTATGCAATAAGAGGGTTATTTATTCTTAACTCTTCAGCATACGTATAAATACAGTAGGCATGTAGCAATGATACATTTACAATGTTCCGAGGGAGTTATCAATATTATTCAAAATAATAACTTGCTTATTGTTTATAAATTGTAATAATTATGTTCATTTTAAAAACATTGCTGAATATATAACAAGGAATTTTAAAAAATATGTAAATAAGCGGAGTACTTATATTCATATAATATATTTGTATGTTTTGCATCAAATAGCGAAACTCTATGCGTAGAAATATTAAGTAAGAAAAATTATATGTGTTGTTCTCTTCTTTACAAATATAAATTCAAAAAATTATATAATCTATATAAATTTCTCAGATAATGTTGCTTTTTCAGCCCTAAGAAGGGTACTTTGCAGCCCTTGCTTTGTAAAAGGGTTCTTGTAATCCACTTCCCTTCTTCCCAACCAATTAAAAGCTTGTATGTAGATCACGCGTTTTGTACACACAGGATAAAAATACTGATAGATTTAAGAGAATATTTAAAAGACTATGCACAGCAGGGAATTTCTATATTTTTTAGTTGTTGTTGGAAATAAAGTCGCCCTATTCATACTCAGTAGTCACTCACTAAAATAATGAGTAAACTAATTTTTTTTTTTTGTGAATACATATAGATATAGAATTTTCGTTTGCTAGATCTGAACACCAAGCTTAAACTTTGTTATTTGACAAATTAAGAAATGCTTTGAAAAGGTGGTGTTATAGAATTTTTTTTAAAAAAAATGTAACTTAATGTGTTTTTGTGAAAAAGATTTTAAAGATTTTTTAAGCAAAACATTATATTCTACAAATGATTATGTTTCTGTGAAATTAGCCATTCGATTTGAAAATCTATGTATTTGCTTAGAAAGGATCAAAATTTTTTCGTATAGATCAATTAAAGTTTGTTTTTTAAAGGAAGTTCCTTGGGTCCTAAATGCTTTATTAGTAGACAAACAGGCTCACAACCATGTAGGATTCATGTCTCGTCAAAGATAAACGTGTTTGAGAGGGGATGTTCTGAAGATCAGTCTCAAAAATTATTTTTTAACTTTAACGCAAAAGGGTATGCCAGTTCAGTTGCTGACTACACCATATTTCTACATTCAAACTAAAAAATCATAATCATTATTTTAAGCAAGTCGTTAGAATTAAAAAATAGGCTATTTTAAATAAACAAACATTAAAAATAGAATTTTATATTAAATTGCTTTCTTGAAATTAATCATAATTAATTGAGACTTGCTGTAATTAACTGAAATACATAAGACCATCTCAACAGTATATTCAATTATATCTAAATGGCTCATCCTAAAATTTTACTGGTCTTACAACTACCCCTTTTAATTACCACACATCCCAAGGGTGGTATGATCTACATTAGAAATTGATGTTCTAAACTAACGTGCGAGAAATTCCTTCTAACCCCTTTTACAATAGAAACAGTAAGTTCTTTCTACAAACACCAAATGTAAGCGTAAACTTCAACTTTGTGAATAAACACTAATTATATCCGTTCAATTCACAAGCAGATATTCTCATCATTCGATTTAATTGCCAGTTCCTTTGTTCAAGAATAATATTATCTCTTCTTCAATTATTGACCGAATGAAAGCAAAAAAGAATAAAAAGACTGAATCCACAAAGACTGTCATTCGACGACCGATTAAGTCTTGACCCTCAGGGTCTAGATAAGTCTCAAGCGAAATCGAAAGTACTTCGCTACAGCTATTCATACTGATGGAATTTAGTTAACTTAATTTGCATAAAGAAGGCTTTGGGATTATTATATCATTAAGAATTTATGGTATCCTATTCCTCATTTGGTTAATAACGCCTTTATCTTTGTTAATATTTAATGCATTTTGCGGCTCTTCGGGTAAATTGTCTGAATAAGACGGGGTCATCAGGTGGAATATGACAGAAAAAAATGAATTGTGCTCATTTCAGCCATCTACACACAATAGCTATTATAATTTACTCAAAATCCTGGACATTCGGTGTCATATTATTTTTTGTAATGATTAATGTGCGTAAGTCTTACTTATGGCTTTGTTGTAATTAATATCTATTTGGGCTATGTATATGAAATAATTGATATTGTTACACAATAATTATTAATATAATATGTATATGATTTTCGTAATGGTGACTGATGACATGAAATTTGTGATCTCTTTAAATGATATATCATAAGGTATTGTGTTCAAATGTTAAATTCTTGTGTTCAGAATGAAAACCCAGAAAATGATAATTAATTTCAAATCTGTCCAACCTAAGGAATTATGTATTAATTATTAACTAATACAAACTTCGCTTCTAGGATAGTTTGTACAAGCGTTAATTATTTCCATTACAAATGGAGGATACTTTGTAGTTAATGGTTTTGTAAAGCAACCTATATTTGATACATAATGAGAGAAACTTAGACTATATTTCAGTTTTACTTATATTATTCTCATATTTCGCAAGAGCTTTGATGCAATAAATTACACATATAATATTGTGTGAGTTATAATATAATAATCAAGGGCACCCATTGTGCAAACTTTTCTTTGGATCATTTTAATTGTATCATTAGAAAGATGTTTTTTTTCTGTTGAATAAGTTAAAAAAAACTTTTAGTTGTCATTTGCAATAAAGTTTTTCGTGAATTTTTAAATTTCTTATATTTAAAAAAAAATTTTTTTGGGAAAATAATACAGAACGTGTTTAAAAACAGAGTGCTAAAATGAAATGTACTGTACAGTTGAGTTTAAAAAAATGATCTGTTAACACAAGTTACCCCAGATAAGGTAAACAAGCCTCATATTAATCCATTGCAAATTTTATGAGCATATTTGTTTCTTAGTTACTGTATCATAGATGAACTATTGAGCTTTTGCGATGAAGAAACTCTATTACAAGTATTATTATCATTATTGATATTAATATTTTTTCGAAATATTGCAGACGTATATTGGAATGATAGAACAAAACACATTTATTTGATTTAATACTTACCCTAAAGCGTACTTTTAACACAAAAATTAAGATTGAAATTTACGGGAGCACGTAATGCACTACTAAGTATAAAAATGAGTTTTAAACATAGAAAATAAGCATAAAAATTAGACTTCTACATACATCGATATACTGTTTCTTTGGAAAAAAATAACATTCTTTATGAACTTAAAAGATTATCGTTATTTTTTTAATATTAGCAACTAAGTTTTTGCAGACATGGCAAGTCCCTGAATGTGAGAGCCATTTCATTTGGGGCACTATCTAGTCACGGCTCTCGATATCAAGTTTGGATGCTTGAATTATAGATATTTTAGTTATAGAAGTGCACTATTTTTCACTAAAGTTTCGAATAATACCTAGAATAAATTGCCTCAAAACATAAGAGCATTGCTTACGTGCTTTTCGGGTTTCTTCGTAAAAAAAGAGAGTGCGCGTTATACGGCGAATATACCTAAGAACTAAAAATTACAGGTTGAAAGTATAAGTGCGTGTTATGTACACCGGATTTTACGGTGTTTAATTTTAAAATACCATGCATATTTCTGTAAAAGTGCTCTTCTTATAGACCTTTTCAATCAGGTACAATGTTTATAAAACTATGCAAATTCTTCTAAAATAGTTTGTGTATATATTGAATATGTTTACCACATAGTTTGAATTACTGCATGGCGATTCTTGTTATGTGGGAAGTATGCAATGCCAAATTAGCAAATAGTTTTGAAAACATGGAGAAAATGCCGTAAATGCTTTTACATTATTTTATTTACTTTCATTTGAAAGGCTTCTTTTTCACGAAAAGTTTTTATTTTTTGAAGCTTATAAATAAAACCGAATTGAATATATATATATACGATATAAGTTAAAATAATTTCCGATGTTTTTTTTTATAACTGCTCTACTCTGGTGTTGTGAAATGTCTACAAATCCATTGGTAGACTACATATTTAAAAAATCCTAGTTCAAGCTCTGTACAGAAATCTTGGCTATATATAAGCAAAATATTATTATAACAGAAGCATTTTCCGTAAAAGAAAAAAAAAGTTTTGAAAATGTCTTTTTTTTCTTTATTTTTTACCAAAAAATTACTTTTAAATGATGTTTTTAATTTTAATTCGGGAGGGGTGGGATATCTTTTCTCCTCACTAACGGCAGACAAACCCTTTTTGTGCAAATTATACACCACTGTTTTATTTTATGATAAAAACTGTAAAGAACTCAAAAGAAACTTGCTGATACAGCCAAGTAAACATCATTTTTAGCAATCAAATTTGGTGACTTGGAGACCATTTTAGCGACTTGGAAACCATATGGATGCTTCTGGAAATTACTGGGGAAATCTATAACATCACGATTCCTGGCACCTGTGTCCAGAAAGTTCGGTGAGTGAATTTTTATTTCAAATACAGTATTTTACAGCATCAAATACAATTTAATGTCCTCCAAAATAATCTCCATGAATGGTAATGCACTGTTGGGAACGAGTACATATATCCTGAAAACTCCTGTAAAACAGTTCTTTCGATATGGCTTTCATCTCGGCCGTTACGTTGCGTTTTAATGTCGGCGATGTCCGTAAATCTCTTTCCCTTCAGGGCTGACTTCAATCTGGGGAAGAGGAAGAAGTCTGCAGGTGCCAAATCAAGTGAATAACGGGGTGATCAAGAGTCACAACTCCATTCGTGGCCAGGAACGGCCGTACAACCCAGGCGGTATGTAGTCGGGCATTATCGTGGAGAAGAGTCTAGGAGCCTTGTTTGGAGTACTCAGGGCGAACGCGACGAATCCTTTGCAGTGAACGTTTCAGAACTTCAACGTAGGCAACAGCATTCAATGTGATACTTTCATGGAGGAATTCTTTGTGAATGAGACCCTTAGAGTCGAAGAATGCGATGATCATTGTCTTTATGCGCGATTTTTCCGACCGTACCTTGGATTTTTTAGGCAACGACGGACTCCACCACTTCAAACTTTTTCGTTTGCTTTCGGAATTGTACTTCAGACGCCAACTCTCATCGCCAGTGACGATATTGTTCAGGAAATTTCAGTCTCCATCTGCCATTTCAATGAGATCTTCGCAAGCGCCAAGCCATTTCTCCATTTGTTCAGGCGTTAAACGAGTCTGCAGAAGACCTTTGTTTTCCCAAATCCTCAGTGAGTATGAGGTGAACACTTTCTGTGCCGATTCCCAGTTACTCCGCAATCATTCGCTTTGTCAGATGAAGATCGTTTACCACAAGCTGCTTAACTCTCGTTCAATGTTTTCCTGGGTACGTGTAGTTTTTGGTCTGCCAGCTCGGGGGCGTCTTCCTGTCTGGTCCGCCCTTCCCGGAAACGCTTAAACCATTCATAAACACTTTTTGATGTGATGTCTTCATCTTTGTAAACTTCTTGGAGCATTTCGTGAGTTTCTTTTGTCGACTTCCGAAGTTTGAAACAAAACATGTTTATTCTCTGATCCATTTTGTACACTGTGACAATCCACAATAAACCTTTCGCACTCGCGTTAAACTAATAGGGAATAAACGTACTTGGAACCTTGCCAATTACAAACATGTTCAAACAGATATTGACCTTCACCAGGTGTGGCGTGTTGATATTCTACTAGTACAGCAGCGACCTCTACAGCTCATTCACCATACTTTCTGGCAACAGGTTGTATGATTTAAACGGATTTTTTTAGAAAACGCTGGAAGGTAGGGGAAAACTCCTGGAGTAAATCGTTATTTGCACTCCTCTAAGTTAAATTAAATATTTACGACCCATTTTTACTCACTATACCTTATGTATGAATAAATTTATTGCAGCATCACGAAAACCTTTTTTATGTGTATAGGGAAATAATATTTTTTAAAAATTTATACGCATATTATGATTTAAGCATACTAAATATCAACAACATTTTCTTTTATTTGTTTTTTCAAAATCGTGCGTGATCAGATAACATAATGTCTATGGGTGATGAAATAATTATGCATTTTATATAGCAATCTCTAGATTCAGCTATAGTATGAATCATGTGTATGATTACTGTTATTCCATTTATTATGTATTTGTGTTAGTTACAGATAACTTTAAAAAATATGTGTGTAAGGCGTTTTAAACTAAAAACTGTGTCAAGAATATCATCAAACTATTTCGTAAGATTTATTTATTTATTTACTATTTATTTATTTCTCTTTCTATGTCAGCTTGTCTATTTTCAATTATATTTCTGCCTGATTGGTGACAAAACTATTTCAATTTTATATGTATCGACATACCTAACGAAGTTATGATAGCATAATTAATTTTTTCATAAATCAGAAAATATATCTACGTCTATCTTTAAAAAAACAACCTACTTACTTATTACGTTTCAGTGCATTAGTGTATTTAATAAATAAACGTAAAATACAGTACTTTAAATAAATTTTAATAAAATCCATTTCTAAAAGCACCATTTATAATGAAAATGCTTCAAATAAATTCTGACTTCAAACCTCCTTATGTCTTCTTTTTTCAATCAATAAAACAGTTTAATACAAGAAATCCTTTGGGACAATGGAGAAAAATCAATCTTTTGTGTTTACGTCTTACTAAACTATACATAAAACTTTTGAATTTCAAATACTTCCTCTTGTTCTAGTCGCGAATCGTTTTGAAAGCATTTCACGTATGAAGCGGAAATTAAAATGCAGCAGCTATGCTCCAAGTATGTCGAGATGCGATAGATTCTCCCCCGCCTTTCTGCGATCGCTTCACTTAACTAGACTTCATTACGGAGATTCATTTATACATATTTTTGTCAGAAAGATATTTTATCTTTTATTTCTGCTTTACATTTTTATCTGTGGATTTGTGATTCATTTTTCATATGTTCAAGTGTAAGTCGTTTCTACTGAAAAATCAAATATACTTCTTAAAGCAAAGAAACAGTTTTTAAATTAATATCGTACTTCATTTCCCTTGAAAATATTGAAAATATAATTTTTCTTACAATGAATATTTTGTTTTGAAATTTTAAATTAAGATTCTATTTTTTTAAAAATATATCATTTTGTTTTGGCGGAGAAGGACAATTTATATATACATTTCCTAATTGATTACGCCAAGCTCAAAATTATTGATTGATACTATACTGTATTGAAACAAAACCTGTACACAAATGACAAAAATAAATTAGAATGATTCTGAAAGGGGAATTTAAATTACAACTTGTTTTGGAATACATTGTCATTTAATGAAGGTGAAAATTGGAACAAACTATAGAATTAATTTTTTAATAGTTTATAAAAAGAAAAGTAAAAAAATCATTCGGGTATATCAGGAGAGTTTTTAAGAAAATTGAACAAGAAATATACAATTTATATTTTTCCATTGAAAACGAGTTTTTAAATGGAACGTCAAGATTTAAAAACAATTTTGTTTTTAAATAATAATAATTAAATAAAAATCAGTAGATCCAAAATGTTGCAGAATTACTGGTAATAATTTCCTCTAAAATTTGATTCATGATTCAACATAAATAGCTTTTCAGTACTTTACTGAAATATATCTTATGAATTTACAAGCAATAATTAAACATTATTACAATCTTAATTTGAAGAATGTTTAATTTTTTCCCATTTCAAAGACCAAAAAATTATTTGACAGCATGGAATGTCGATACATCAGTACAATTAAGGATACAAGCATTACTTATTAAGAGTACTTTATTTATTTTTTAAAAAATAATTATCTATTCTAATAAATTAACTGGTTTAGGACCATGATCACGTATATGTGATCATTTCATGGAACACGGTATCGTATGTGAGATTGCGTTAACCCCGTTCTGAGGCCCGTGAATACACCGGTGGGATCTGGATTTGGAAATTGGGGAATTTGAAATAATTATAAAACTATAAACAGAGTGGTGCACACAAGGGGGTCCTTGGGGTCCGGACTCCCCCAAGCCTTCGATTTTTTTCCGATTGACTATAATTCTAAGTATATAGTACGTAAAATTTAATTAAGTATTTGTTATTAATGATTAATTTTATTAATTAATGCCAATTATTTATTCAATAATTAGTTTTTTTACTGTTTTGTCGTTTCAGGGACTTTTGACCCTGAGCTCCCCCCTTGAAAAATTCCTGTGCGCGCTACTGACTTTATAAATATTGACATATTTTATTACAGTAATTATTTGTCTGAATTTTTAAATTGAGTTAGGCTTAGCAGGAAAAATCGCCTAACCCTGAACGGGTTAAATAAATAATTTTTTAAATTGAAAAATAAATGAAATTGTTGCATAATAAGTGGACTTTCTGCAAGAATTCGAATTCCTTATATGTAAATCATGCCTAATGTTAGAGTTATTTAAAATTCAATAATTAACGTTTTAAAGCAAACCTCTTCCGAAATTTCCTTTTTATATTCATCTTTTTTTTAAGTTACACACAACAGATTGGCTGTTTTTCTCATTTTTAGAGGCCAGTGTGTTTTCTACTTTTTCCCAAGGTAATTGAGAAAAGAAATATAACTGCATTTATATGTATGTATATATATAGTATAATAAAATAAAAGTGAAGAATAACTAGAACCCACAGTACTAAAGAAGTAAGAAAATGGAATTGAGCAAACACAACAAATATATGTATATATTTGTATATTTGTATATATATATTTATATATATATATATATATATATATATATATATATATATATATTTGTATATATATATTTTATATTTATATATATATATTTGTATATATATATTATATATATATATATATATATATATATATATATATATATATATCAATTAGCTCAAAGTTAATAAGATTAAATTTTATAAAAACAAATGTTAGTTAATGAATTCTCACCATTTTATTTTGATTCTTACAATGGTATTCAAGTCCAAACGAGTGTGATAAGGATTTTAAAAAAAAATATTCTTCCTTGTAAAAACGCAGAGATTCAATTATATTTTTTCTATTAAACCAAAATTATCAGTCAGTAATTGTCTTCTTGTCAACTGTCAGTTGCCTTATCTAAATTACTTATCCAGAATGATTATCGGGTAGTTATCAATTCACGAATGCATCCCACCCACAAATATGTTAATCTACTCCGACTCCAGAAAAATGCGCCATCAAGGACGAAATTACAAAAGTAAAATTTTATTATTTTTCTGTCTTGTCGTAGACATTAAGACAAAATAGGAACGCGAGTAGTAATATTTTTTCTCTCCACACCCAACCCAATCCAATTACACAGTTTTCCTTCTTTTTTTATTTATACCCTTTGGTTAGCTTATCACTGTAGGATGTGACCAGAGCGTAATTCCTGGAAGTGTCGCGTCGTTATCTTCAAATTCCAGACTCTCGTACGGCTAATCGTAGCGCGGGTTAATTAACTCGTTTAAATGGATACGAAATTAGTTACTTGGAGATTAATCCAACGCTCAGAATAATGTACTGTGACTTACTCACACGACTCCTTTTGGCTTATTTCGTTCACCAAGCCAACTTTTATCTCCTGCATTAATAATTGCTATAGCTTGAAGGAGATTGGCTCTTTGGAGTTCTGGAGAGGTTAAGCGTTTATAAATAATGTTCCCCTGTAACTTTCTGTAATCAAGTACATTTTATGCCCAGTTTTGTAAGGGTAATAAATTTTATTTCGGAAATAATTTTTTTTTGGGGGGGGATTTTAGATATTATTTTATAACGCACATAGGATCGGAATTTGAGTAGTGCGTCAGGATCTAAGTGATTCTTTGCCGGTATGTATATGTATACAGATAATAGCTCTCAAAGTTAGGGGGAAATGTGCTGCTTTAGACAATGGTATTTTAGTTTTAAGCCATTTTTCAAAGTTATAATAGAAAACATCGAGCTATCTTGTGATGTACCTCCCCTTGGAAGTACATCCCTCGAAGTATCAGCGTGAGCTATAGGTGTAGGGTTAGCGAAAGAACTCGGATCAAACATTATCTTAATATGACTTTATTAAGATATTCAACTTAAGCTTTTAACAAATATAATTATAATAAATAATATGAGAGAATCTACGATGACGTAATACGCAACACACAATATATGTATATTTATAATAAGACCTAACTCAATTCAGACCAATCTCAATAATCGAACCGATTAATCCACAGTTCTAATAAATAATCAATCCTACCTTATATTAGTCCGTAACGCTACTTGTCTTTATTTGCAATGGTATGCAGCTTGACGACTAACTTCTAGTCGAACACCAATATGTTCATCCACGACACGTAGAACTTAAATCTTGAACCACGAACTTCAATAATTATCAACTGCCACAACGCACGTCAATTGTCTAACATTCCTTTACATTGCCATATCGCTTACTCTAAGTTCCTATATTTATCCTATAGTATTTGCATCTCTTCACTTCTTGTTTCTTGGATTTGGTTGGAAAAGAGTTGCCATTAATTCTGGCCCAAAGAACCCAAAGGACTTGTTAAAGAAAAGACGCGTAAGACGTCACAATCTAAGTAACTTTTAGAATATAAAAGGGGACATGGGGCGATATATGTAGAAACATCTTTGGTTTAATGGTTTTCACAAATTTTTTTGCTCTGTGATATACATACATGATGGACTGCGCTCGGAGTAAAATATTTTTTGTGAGGTAATCAATTACTTTCATTGTAGCCGTTAAATGGATTGATGAGGAGACATGTTGCTATTTTAAAATCCACATTTATACAGTTACGTAAAAACACAACACCAACTTAAAGAAAACAGGGCAACACAAAGCAAAACTTTGACATGCGAGGCTTAGAAGACGTTCACAAAAGCTTTTTTGTGTTCGTTCCTCGTCTTTTTATGGTCATGGTCAACTGGAAGCTATTAAAATCATACGATTTCCAATAAAGGCTTTTCTTATTGGTTTGCATATGCGGATGATACAGGATTGCATCATCCTGATTTAAAAATGCTGAAGTTTCAGTTTTGGGGAAATAAGGTTATCACTATTTCCCATTTGGCGGATAAACTAGAAATTATTCATTCTGCGAAGTCTTAAAGAGATCAAGATCATTTTGAATTAAAATCCGTCGGGAAAAAATTACATATATATGTGTAAAATAATTTTTGTGATTAAAATACCACAAAAAGCAAACTACACTGTTGACCACACAAAATGCAACACTCTGAAGGAAGCATGCAAACTATGTGACATTTACATCATGTGATGGCGGAGATGAAATATGCAAATCATTAGCATTTTAGCGCAGATGCACATCACGGGTGACCATAGCGCTACCTGCTAGCAGTGGCGTAACGGAGAACATTTGGGACCCCCTGCAAAGTCAGGTTTTGGACCCCCACGTTGAATTTTACAAAGGGTAGGCACTTGCGTCAGTCAGGCTTTGCGCCCCTTAGAACCCTGCCCCCCCCGCGATGCGGTGGTTGCGGGGGTGTACGTTACGTCACTGCCTGCAAGCGTTATATAAGGGAAAAACAGATTGGCAATTTAAAGTACGGCAGTTATTATTATTATTATTATTGTGAGCTGTGTATCTGTGCCTTGTGAAAGATATCGAGCGCATTCGAACGAAAAAAATTCTTTACACATTTATGTTTAAAGGTTCAGAAAAAACAATGAAAATTTGAATAAAAATGAAAAATATAACTGTAATTTTTGGCTATATTTCAACCTTTTATTAAACGACGCTTTCTTGATTTATTTTTAAAAAGTACAACATAGAAACACTGCGCAACGATATAATCTGTGCAATTTATTATCAGCATTTTCTATTTTATTAATGAAATAAATTTTACGCAAAATTCAAAAGGAGAGAAGTATTCGCACAGCTTAAATTCTTTTTGAATTCGTTCAAATATGAAAAATAAGCCTCATATGATTCGAAAACTATTTCAAAATTTATTATATTAGCTCAAGTTTTGAATGTTTTCAATTGTTATACCCATCTGTGAGGTAATAGTCTATATAAGAATAAAACACCCCTTCGTTACACACAGAAAAAAAGGAACTCATGCTCTTCATATTTAAGTTTACATATACATTTTTATAAATTTAACATTTCAATGTTTTTATTTCAGCAGAATTCAAAAGATTTTTCTATAGTCATTGATTTTACTAAAATTAACTGAAGCATAAAAGAAATAAACATGTAAAAAGAAGAAAATACAAGATGAAGTACGGTAATAAAAAGTAAGATTTTGAGCTATATGAACCCTGTATCGCGCGCGTGTACAAATTTTTCTTTCTTTAATTCAGACTGTGTTTGTATAAATCCTTGTCGCATTAGAACAATGAAATAATATCTCATGGGATTTTTTATACTTTTTTGCCCTGTTATTGTTGCTAGAGGAAATGCAAAGGGTAAACATTCTTTTTGTTTCTGTAAATTAGTAGTAGGAAGTTGCCGAAAAATATGAAAACAAAAGTTTAATCTAAATAAATGTCGGAAAATATCATACCTTTTTTTCTATTTTCTACTGGGAGATACTGAAAACAAAACAACAAGAACATTACATTACTCGTACATATTTTTTTCAAGCTGAGATTTTTTTATTTAAAAAAAAACTGTATTTGTATACGCTTTATAATTTCTTGTCAGCATATCAAAATTAACAGAATAAAGTATTGAATTATTTTTTATGATTTTTTTAATAAATAACTAAAGGGTGGGGGTGAGCCCTGTTTGCCTAATGATGAACCAACCCCCAATGGTACAAATTATACAACTATTCATACACATTGCTCAAATTGTAAAGCTGTAATTTAAAATTCCTATGAAGTTCTATTTATTTGTTTGTTTTTTTCCCGTAAAATTCAATCTTGGAGCTCCTTTTCAGTTAAATTCATCACTGAAGTTGCATCATCCAATACTTCATTGGTAATGTCCTCAGATTTTGATAAACCTGGAGCTCTTGCAGCTTCATGGAAAGGAAAGTAATTAGTTCATTGACGCCTTTCTTCTCACACAATGATTCCATTCGAGGCAATCGTTGCGATATTTTCGGCAAGAGTTTCCAATTATGTACAACCGCAATTGTATTGGCGACATTATATGAAACGAAGCACATGATTGCCAATTCAGCTCGTACGGCAAGCGAAATCGGGGTTGCCAACTTCGTGAGTTATCTTCAAGGTTGGCATTGTTTCAATAGTCCGTAATAAATTTACTACCGCATCATGAAAAACATCTTACATAATTTTGAAAATATTGAAATAGTAGTCATCTTATATGTGCATGTCTATTTATTTTTCCTATTAAAAATATAACTTTTATTTGAATTTGTATAAAGAATAATGGATATCATTTCAATTTTTAGTCATTCCCTAATATGATAAATTTTATTCTCTTCTATAAAATCTGTTGTTTCCAGAAAACTCACATTCTCTGCCTCGAGTTATGTACGCAAATGTACAAAAAAAGTAAGAAAAATGCGTTTTCTAATTTACTGTAATGATATTCTTTGACTGACATAAAAAAGTGATATACCAAAAATTCCGTTGTATGAAAGCAACTATACTTTCAAACACTGCATTTTTTAGATATATTCACCGTATAAAGAGCACCTTTTTTCAGTTCTTACTATTAGTTCACTCTCTCCCTAAATATATATATCTTGTTCAAATTTTCAATCGTTGAAAAATATATTCTTTCTATTCATCCTTTCAAGTTCAAATACATTTTTTAAACTTGTAGTGGATGACATTTGATATTAACACAGAGTTGTTTTCAAATATTAATTCATTAAATAAATTTTATTCTTTAATTTTAAAGTTATTCTGCGTTATTTCTGCCGAAGTTAGAACTTTCTGCAACTGATGGCGCATGTACGTTTTTCTTAAGGAAGTAGAAATTGACTTTAAAAAAAAATTATTCTACTTGTTTACGAAGAAATTTAAAATGTACATGGGCAATGCTTTTGTCTTTCGAAGTCATTAATTCGTAGTATTATGCCAGACTTTTGAACAATTATAATTTTAGAACTAAAACCCTAAAATGCAAGAAGAAAGGTGTTAGAAAGTATCTGGATATTAGAAGGTGAAAACACATTTACAAAAGGAGGCCAAATGCGTCATGCCAGTCTAGAAATAGTGTCTGAGTGAATATCAAAAATGCATAGAATTAATTTAAACCTGTGACATAACTCAAAAGTTATTTTTTAAAAATGTAGAATATCTAATAATCTAGAGGGAACGAAAGATGATTATTTATTTATAGATCAGAGTAAAAGTGGTGGGGTGACGATGAAATAGAATTCAATGCTCTGCCTGAACATACATCGCAAGATGAATATGAACTTTCCATTTTATCTAATAAGGAAAGTTCATATGGTATGTAATTTCTTTTAAATAGACAGTATTTGCATACATGTAGCAATCTAATTTTTTTAAATATTTATCTTTTGTTTATTTTTAAAGCTATCATTTTTATATCCGGCATATAATGCATCCCGCTACCTTCGATCTTATTTTTGGTATTAAAAGTTCGTGAGTTATAATCTGTATTGTACGATTATACGGTACATGTGGTAGGTGTATTATTAACTTTTAATGCTTAAAAAGAGCCATAATTCCCATTACTATCGTAGTTTGAGTACGGTGATTCACGTTCAAGGTAATCAGTTTAGTCTTAGACATATTACATTTCTATTGAGTTTTTAAATCATTGTACAGTACAATCTGTTTTTGTGCGGTCTTTTTTTATGCAATTTTATTCTTGTGCAAATTGTTTTGTGTGATTTTTTATGTGCTATCTTTTTTTTCCTGCGGTATATCAATTTCAATGGCTTTGGTGCAACTGTACTGTTTTCTGTCTTTTTACTAGTGGCGTAACGGACAATGTTAGGACCCCCCACCCCCTGAAAATCAGATTTTGCTTTTCATATTTTATGAATTGGATAAATACGTATTTAGCGTTAATCAGACCTTGGGTCCCTAGAGTCCTGCCTCCCCCCGTGAAGCGGAGGTGTACGTCACGCCACTAAAATGTAGACTCTTCAAGACGCTCTGTTCATTTGTTATAAACAGTCTCCCGACAATGCGCATTCAGTTGCTTTCTCTCAACACTCCAGCAGCACGCGCTTGATTGAAGACGAAACTTTCGATGACAGTGACATCAATAATTTGATAAATTATGAAGACGGACAAGAAGTCAGATTCTTTGAGAGCGGATAAAAATATGTTGGGATCCAGCTTTCCAACAAACTGGAAAAGCATTTTCTTAAAATAGATACCAGTTAAGAAATACGTATAAAATTCCAAAAAGGGTCTTTAATCATGTATAGCTGGTTGTCTTGACATTTATAAGCAATTGACCACCCGTCCTTCGTCATAACAACTTATCTCTTACTTTATATTGACAAAAATAAATCAATTGAAATTGCACCTTCAAGTGACGAAAGTGATTTTGAACTTATTCATTACAGGGCTTTGGATTACGATGAGTAGCAATGAATTATGTATGTGAATTTTTGAAAACTTATCCGTCTATACAATGAGAAACTATATGTTTTTAAAATGTTTCCATGTGTAATATTTAATTATTTATTTCGTTATGGAAGTACTCTTACATAAATTTCGTAAATAATTGGCTTATTTTATAAATGCAACTTTTTTTATGCGGTCCCTATCCACCGCATAAAAACAGATTTTCTGTAGTATTTTCACGAATTAGTTTGTTTTAGGTAAGAATTTAAGAAATTTTTGAATATTTTTTGTGTGTGTTTATTTTTATGCGGTCCCTATCTACCGCACAAAAACAGGTTCAACTATATTATTCTTTCTTGAAATTTACTTTTGTACCTTCCCTCTCAAACTGAGATGCTGTGAAATTATTTACTATGTATATTATGAGATTTTCTTTTGTCCCCATAAGTCAATAATCTTAAAACTGCTGGAATAGTATGCAATATTATAATTAAACCATTAATGTCAAACTTTATAATACATTTCCTTCGATACATTTGGATAATAAAATTTTTTGCAGCTAGGTAATGTTACAAAGTTATTATTGGTAATTAATAACGCAATCCCTCAGTACGCAGCAATTCGTTAGCCTAGCATTATTAACCTTTACAAAATATAAATTTAAATTTATTTTTTAAAAAATTGATAGAAAGAAATTGAGGTTGACTATTAATAATTATATGATAAAATTATATAATAAAATGTAACGTAGAAAAATAAGTACTTATGAATAAGGATGTTAAAAGAAATACATAGTAAAATTCTGCTACATAATAAAGTATATTTTTACGATTCAAAAAAGGAATTAAAAATATTTAATTTTCCGACCAATATCAAATTAATAGTTTAACAATTAATTTTACAAAAGTTCATTTTTATAGTTAAAACCTTGTTTTATGATTGAAAGTTAAATACCATAAGTTACTATCAAAATATTTAAATATGTAATTGAATTTATCGTTCATTAATGAAAAAATATTGTCTGGCTATTAACGAAAAGTCCTCACATGGAATATATACAATCTGCCTGTAAATTTAAGGTTATGCAGAAAGAATTGTATGGAATGGAAGAAAATAAATTTAAAAAAAGTGCTTATATATATAATGATAGCAATTCTTTTAAGAATTTAAATCTAGATTCAAAATGTGCAGAAAAAGATTAGATTATTTTTAATATTCAATAATGTATGTGTGAAATATTACTTTAACAAGTGTCAAAAAATTCCAAATTTTCTATTTTTACTTTTTTGCCTTAGATTCTTATCTTATATAAAATAAGAGATTTAATTGGCTGAAAAAGCTTTTAGCTTTTATCTGTGTGTTATGCAAAATTTCAATAAGAGCTTTCGGAAAAGAATGTCATTGTTGCCCTATGTTCTTTAAAATTAAGCAAATTGTTAACATTAACAAGTATAAAGTATTAAGAACAAGTTTTACTTTATATATTATATTTCTTTGAATTAGTTTGACATTGTATTAAGATGCAGGGATTAATTTTAGTTTAAAATAATCGAAATTAATGAAAAAAAATATTTTAATTCTTAGTTAATTATTTTAGAATATTATTCAAGTAAAATAAGGAAATTTTATTTAACTGAACAAAAATATTAAATTACAAAAGCTGTGTTGTTTTAATAAATGAGATTTTTGAAATACTAGGTACTTATGTGCTAGCGCAACAATGCCAACCTTCAAAATAATTCGCCAAGTTGACAACCCCGATTTTGCATATATGTCATACGCGCTGAATTGGCAACCATGTGCTTCATTTCGTATAATGTTGCCAATATGGTTGCGATAATACGTAAGAACCATTTTTTACTTAAAAGAATATACTACGCAATATTAGAAAAAGGAATATTGGAAGAGTATGCAAGTGATTTATATAAACAATTCTTTTCAATTCTATAAATTATATTTAAATTCTTTTTAAAGCACCACTTAATATTTTGTGTCTTTTTATTAAGTCTTCGAAATTATTTTTAGTTAAAACTATACAAGGGAAAAATATTGTTTCAGAATAAAATATTTTTAATAACCTTATCCCCTTTTGTTTTTGCATTTTATTTATAAAACAATATTATAAGAGTTATAACCAAAAATTTTTAAAATTTATTATTTGTAGATTTTTATTTTAGAAAATTTCATTATCCACCCTGAAGAATACAAACTATTTTTATCAATTTAATATCATTTAATTATTTTTGCTTCATTCTTTAATTATAAATTTTTAATTGCAAGATATTTTTAATCAACTTTGCATTTCAGAAATAATGATTGTTATCGATTTCCCGATTAAATGTTTGGAATATTTTCATTGATATTTTCTTTTCAAACTAAAAATAACTTCAATATTGATTCAACTTTTAAGTATTCTGGCAATACTTCTAAAATAGAAAAATAAGAACTAGGTTGAATTTATTCTTAGATTCATAACTGTTTAAAATTAAAATGTAAGGGAAAATTCATTGGAAATCACTTCTCTTTTGTTCAGTGTGATACTGAAATATTACCTTCTAGTGCAATGTGTACTTATGCATTTTGCTTTGAACAATGATTTTTGTAAAAGATTTAATATATTTTAATTATAAAAGAAAATTTAAATGTTATATATGCTATAGAGTTTTAATGCATAATTAATTTTTTTTAAAAAAAATACGTTGTAATAAATAAAACATAAAAATAAGCCTTTTTTGTTAGGAAGATAGAACTCTTTTTGATTTATAAAGCATCTTGAGTGATATAAGATCTACGTTTGAGTGCAAAATTAATAGAATATACGTATTATATCACATTTCTAAAAAAGTAACTGACAGACTTAAATGAAATTTAAAATTAATATTTATTTATAACAGAGGAAAAGGTTTACCATTCAAAAGTCTTTTTATGCAGTCATAATTAACGGTAGCGTTCATAGTGTATGGATGCCCCGAATTCCCAGCATGAAATTGAACTAAAAATAATCTAATGTTGGGTATTGTCCTCTTTCAAAGCAGATCACGCAGCTTAAAAACAATTTAAACAGGAGACAGTTATAGATCTCTGGGAAAGTCAATTTCAGATTTTACAGGAAGTCACTTTTTAATTCCAAAAGTGTTCTCGAAGGGGAATGAGAACATGCGATTGCTCTACCAAGAGTGTCCCTGACATATTGTACAGATCTGGCTGCTAATCCATGCAGAGAATATCCTCACTTTGCAGGTTATCGTCGATCAGCTCAGTCCAATGTGGACGAGAGTTATTTTATATTAATGCAGGATCTATCACTAACTATACGCCCCTGAGAAGTTTAAGATGGGGCTCTAAGATTATCTCTCTATATCTTATCGCAATCTGGAAGCCCTTGTAAAACATAGGCAAGGGTATGCGGCCCTCCAACATAATGCTTGCTCCAAAGCGCTACACTAGACTACCATGATGATCCTTTTCCTTAATGAGGAAGAAATGGCATCGTGTTCCAGGGTGTCTCAATGTATAGATACATTGATAATCAGTGGTCAAACTGAATATCGGCTTATTTGTTAAAAGTACAATGATCCATCCAGAGCATGTCGTCTACACCAATGGCTCTTGAATTGTGGTCCGTGGAACCCTGGGTCCCCAGCCCCTTTCTAGGGGCCCACGAAAGTCTGCCATTTAATGTTAAGATTCCCCTCTCTTATAGATTCTGAAATCTTAGTAGAAAAATTGAAAGATGTGCCTCCTAGACAAGATCTTACTAAATTTCTGCCAATGAAAAAACCCTATTAGAACATGTATTTAGATTAAGAATGTAAATTTAGAGAGAGATGTTCGAATTCTTTGAGTTCTGCGATGTTAGACTAATATATAAAGAAGAGGGGGCATGGTGATCGAAGTTTAAGAACCTCTGATCTATGCCATGTTTTTTGTGCTCCCTTGTGAACTGCAATGAGCAGGATGCAAACAACGAGTCTTCTGGAATACAACCTTCACTCAAAGCTGTGGGGCAATAATAGGCCATGAAACTCGGGCTCTTGTGACGCTGTAGCTCATTCATCATTGTGGATCTTAGTCTAGTTTTATCCAGATCTTTTCTATACGGATTCCGTGTCAGGAAACTTTTTCCACAAATTGCAGGCGACATTTGGTGTTACACTGAGCTCTGTAGCACTCTGTACTTGTGATTGCCCTCTGCTTTCAACCTACCAACAATTCTCTATCTTATTTTGTTCATCCATACGTTCGCGACTGCTCATTTTATTTGAAAATATCACAAAATTTACCCAGTTCTTACGTGAAACGTGGTGAAATTCGTGGAGGAATAGGAACACACAAATCGCCGTCCTTTGTACGCCACAACTTTTATATTCACTTTGTATGCCAACAGTCCTTTGTACCTGCCCCTACATACACTCCACAGTCACAGTTCTGCACACACGTACGAGTACGGTTGCGTATTTGACTCTGAATGTTTGCATAATTCTTCGGCAACATAATTAGTTCATTTGGCTCAATACTTTTTGTAAATATAAATATAAGTTACAAGTTCTCTCAATTTTGCACATTAGTGCATTTGTATGTCCCACATCAAAACTATATATGTTTAAAAAGTGTTCTGGAAAAAAGGAAAAATTATGATTTCAAACTGATTAAAATGCTACTCTACACAGTATTTTATAACGAAGCGTTTTCTGTATATATAGATAAGAACAAGATAGTTTCTATTCAGAAGACATAGTATCAACTAATTACACGAAAATATTCATTGTATGTAGCTTACAGAGACTAATTTGTTTTAAAGTTAGTCACCTATTTTAATATTTTCTCTAATTTTCCTAAATTTTAATTAAAATGCATTGTCTTATCTACTTTTTGTACAAAATAACTAATCATCTGCTTAAAATCATTTCCCCCCCACGTCCAAAAAAATTTTGATTTCATTCTCTAACTTTTATTTATTCTGTTTTTTTTTAAATTATTGTTTTTCAAAACAAGTCATTTGAGTCATTTTTATTTCTTGTATATATTCATTTATTTTCCGTAAAAGTTAACTGTTTTTAAATTTTAAAAATCCTTATTTTTAAAGTTCCATTTTAACTTAAAATGAAGTTTGAGTTTTCTAGTTCAGTTTTGAGAATTCTATAAATATAGCGTTCTCTTTTTTTTTCTCTCAGAGTTTTTTGTGTGTGAATGAACATAATTTTTAAAACTCGAGTTAAATTTTTCTACTTATTTTCCCAAGGATATTTCTTTTATAAACATTCCATTCACTCTTTCTGGGAAGGTATTTTTCACTCTTCATTCTCCTCAAATACAATTTTTTTTACTTCGGTAAATAATGGAACAAGAACTCGCTTCACAATTCTCCAACTTCCTAAAGAAGAAATATAAGAACTATTCTCTTCAAAAGTACAGTAATATTAAATCATATAGTTTCATTTAGAATTTTTGCTCCAAAATCCTTTTTCACCATCAGTTTTCTTCTACTAAAATAAGTAGAGTACGTCATATCCAAGTGGCAACACTTTCTATCGTGAAACACTTATCATGACAATAAAGACAAGAAAATATCGTTCCGGTTTCATACAGAGAATGTGATAATGTGTGAAACGACAGCCAATAGTAAATACGTATGTTCTTGGCTATATACCTATATCTATCTGTCCTAACAACATATCTAGTTTTGCTTTATTTTCCGTCTCTTTTTAGTGCCTCGTTATAGCAGCAAAGCATGACGACGGAGATGTATTAAATGTTTTTCGTCATTGTTACATTAATTGACTGCAACGATTTGGACGCTTGATGCTTGTTTACGACTTGATATTTAGTTATATGAATTGGGATTATTCCGGCTGGTACTTACGAATGAGAATGAGAAAATATTTTTATGTAGGCTAGAGATTTCCTTAGTTTTGGTTCATTTCTTTTTCAAATCACAAGTATGAGTATTTGTGATTAATATTTATTTCTATATATTTGTAAAGAAATAAAAGAAAAGAAAATTTCAAAGCAGAAATATTTATGATTTTTGAAACTTTTTAATTGGTTATTCTGTAAAAAATTGCAAGCCATTTAAAATCCTAATGTAAAAAAAATTATATAATTTTTTTTTTATTGAAAAATTTGTTTTAGCACAAGAAAGTGCATTTGTGTTTACAATTAAAACTTGAAAAATGATATGTGCTATACCTTTATAAAAATTTATCGTAACACATTAGTAATTGCAATAATCTTTATATTAGTTCCCAAGTTAAAAAAATTCATATTAACTACATTTAATTATCATTTTATTCTTCTGTTATACGATTTATTTTCGAATAAAAAGTTCCAGTACTAGTGCAAAATAATTATTCAATTTCACTTAAAATTTATTTTTGTTTTAACCAGATGAGATAAAAGAGGAGATCTCCTTTATTTTTATTTTCAAGTTTTTTGTTTGGATCTACAATCAGAAGTGTTTTGTTCGAACATTTCACTTCGATTAAATATTCCATAAAGTAAGTCTTTGAGAATATCCGGTACTTGCGTATCATACATTTCGACCAATTTCGTCAAATTAGAAGACGTCGTAAAACGCCGCGATATACAACCAACAGTGAAAGCCGTTCTGCGATAGTTTGAACACAAAAAAAAAGTAGCAATGCAAGCATTTGGTGACATTTTTTCTTTTTTTTTCATTTTAGCAAAATTGTTCGACGGTAGAATACGTAAGCACCGAATATTTTTATTTACTCCTGTGTGCTTTTTAATTTTTTTAATTTATTAGTTTTTTTAAATTAATCAACATATTTAAAAATTTATAATAGATATTTGACTATAGTGTTTGCTTTATTCACCGAGATAATTATTTTGTAGAGAATATTTTATTAAATACTCCTAGTTATTCTATATTATAAATCAAAATTTAAGAAAATATTTTCCAAACATTTTTTCCGATTTCTTCACGGAAAACCTAATTAAGTATATATTCGAGCTAAACACTAAAACAATATTTGTTTGAAAATGACATTTTTGATACATTACAGATACATATTAAATTTTATTAAACTTGGTAATTTTATGCTGTTGTATATCTTATGTGTTCATAATTACTTAAAATCAATTGGATTTTTTATCATCACGATTATTTGCAACTATAGTTTTCATAACTGTGCACTAATTTTCTGCATATCTAATTGCATTTCCTTTAAGATTCACCGAGAAAACTATATCCGTAATCTTTAAAAATAACTCTTCTTTACTAATGTTTGCCATAAAACGGGCCATGACACAAGCATTTCATTTTAAGAATCTCCTGAACTTAGAAGAATATTTTAATGTAGAATGTTGCATCAAATGAGTTTGATGTAACACTGTTTGTATTTCCTTAAATTATATTTATATTTGAAAGTACTTAATTTTGTTAAACATCTGGTAAATGAAAATATTTTGAGAAATCTTATTTTATGAATATTGAATTTTATGGGAATTTTGTTGTTAAGCAAAATATGTTTTTTTTAAATGGAAAGTAATAAAATATTTTGAAAGTTCAGTGTTTCCTATATCTTCAATGGTTTATTAATAATTTAGAAGTGTGTTTCGGTTCTATCTTTAATTAATGAATTTTATTATTGTTGCGCTTTCTTTTTTAATGAATTCAATTTACTCTAAGTAAAGGCTGGAGAACCTATTTGTATTGCTTCGTTGTCATATTTTATTTATTCACACAACGATGGAGTATTCATTTTATTTTATTGGGCCAATTTTTAACTAGAATTTTGCTATTGTTTTTATTCCAACAATAATTTATAATCACGAATAGTTTGAGAGAAATAAAAATGAACAAGTAATTCTCCATAAATCGTTTCAGACTGACAACAATGTATCTACATTAATAATGTAAAAGTAAATTCACAATTCTTTGTAGAATTACTTATCCCATTAAGGCAATGTGTGTGAGAAGTTAATCAAAAATAATTATAGGAATTTTGATATATTTAAATTAGAGCCAAAATATATGAAATTTTATTGTATCCTTTAACTGAACCGATTTTTGTTCCCCGCAAATTCTTTAATTATTTATAATTTATTTCTGTGCAAAAGCTATTCGTTTTTGTGAATCAATATTTATCCTGTTACATTCTCTCTTTCTTAACATAATTAAATCATTTTCAATTATTTTAAGAAAATACAGAACTACACCATAAAAACGGTTGTTATAAAGAGTGTTTTTTCTAGGTATAGAAGTTTAAGTTGGCATTACTTTCCAAGATGGCGACCGATTTAACAGCTGTCAAGTGATTAATTCTCAGTTTGATTTGGCAATTCATCATGAATAGACTTCTGTGCGGAATACGTATTCCCGATTTTCATAAGCGAATTTTTTTTAGCGATGAAGCGCACTTCTGGTTGAATGGCTACGTCAACAAACAAAACTGCCGCATTTGGAATGAAGCTAATCCACAAGTGTATGTCGAAACACCGTTACATCCAGAAAAACTGACTGTTTGGTGCGCTTTATGGGCTGGTGGAATCATTGGTCCGTACTTCTTCAAAAACGATGAAGGCCAGATTGGACTACATCCGAGCCAGCCGTGGCAGTCATATGTCAGAAATCATATTTATAATGTAATGCCACAAAATTATCTTTCGAATAAAAAAAAATTCATGTCAATCGAATAATACATCATTGTTTTATTGTCTATACCTCAAAAAAAACACCCTATATTAAGCTATCTTGAAAAGTGTTGCTCAATAAATCGATAAAACATTGTTTTTTGATTTATCGATATACTTATTTAAAAAAATAAGCTGAAATTCAAAGCAATTCATCTAAATCTAAAAGCATTGGGTACTTACTTTTTAAAATCAAAATTTATTAATTTGCTAATAAAAACATGCATTTTACAAAAGAATAATATAAAAAAGATGTTTACACTATACAAATGTTTTTTACATTTTATTTTCTAAACGAGAAATGGAAACCTCTTTCCTTTTATTCAATTAACATTTAAATGTATTCATAAATAGCAATATATTACAACTGATCTCTCCCTTATAAAACTTTAACTCTATTACACTTAAGTTTCAAAGAAATCATTTATAAATTCAGTCATGTTAAATATAAATATCAAGGACCATGTTTAACATTTGATAGAAATCAGAAAATAAAATTTCAAAATATAAGTCTGCAGCCTTTATCTAAAATAGAATCCTAAATGCAAACAATTTTTAAAAAGTCTACTACCTATACCTATAATAGAATCTTATATGAAAATAAATTCTAAAAAAAATCTACTGCCCATATTCTAATATAGAATCTTATACGGAAATAAATTCAAAGAACGTGTAGACATAAATATTTCAACACATTATTTTCATTGTAATACAATTAAAAGATAACCTGCGGCTAAATTTATCTTTAAAACTCTAAATATAAAACATAAAATTACATCACAAGAGAACAATTCCTTTAAGTCTTTAATTTAAAAATGAAATAAAAGTTCTTTCTTAAAAATAATGGTAGTGTTCTTATCAGATTTCTTTCGAATGTTACTTAAATTCCTAGTGCTGAAAAAAATAAATGATTTCTGATTAAAAATAAAACATGAAAAATCATTCGAATGTTGAGATAAGAACAAAATAAAAGGGTGATTTATTATTTTTTTTAAAAAATTTCTTAAGCTCAAATGTTTTAAATCCATTAACTTACAAAGATATTAATTGAAAGAGTCAACAGTGAAAATGTAAATGGATTTTAAAAATAAATGGTTTTCTTATTATATTCATTAAGATAACCTTGCTTAAAATGTGACCTTTGAAAGCTTAATAATACTTAAGTTTTCAATGTTTTATACCACATTTGATAAAAATGGGAATTATAGCGAGCAATTAAAAAAGTTTTGTATTTTTATTTAAATTAAGTTTAATGAAAAAAATTATCGCACAATTGTGGCATAGTCCGTTTTGTGTAATAAATAGAAAAGTGTTGTTGTTGTGGCTAATGCCACCTGTCTGACGTAGTCAGATCGAGGTCCACGAAATTCATCTTGGCAAGGGGCTAGAAGTGCACCTGTTGTTGGCCTTGGCCTTGAGCCTCATACAAGTGACAGTACGAATTAGTTCGGCGAAATTCCCCAAAGGGACGATAGATGGCAACACTACCTATCTCCACCTCCCCAATTTACGCATGGAACTGAAGCGGGGGGATATTCTCAAGACCCTGGACTCGTTATTCAGCCCACAAGACTTTCGGACCCACTGATTTAACGAGCACGTACTCCGTGTGTACTCGGAGGGTATTTGGTGGCATCGGGCATAGAACCCAGGTCTTCCGGTCAGGAGTCCGATGCTCTAACCACTAGGCTACCCACGGCCCAAATAGAAAAGTACATACCATATATTCTGACATATTACGCGCATCAATATTTTTAAATTGCATTTTTTTAATTTTTAGATACATAGGACAGGTTGTTACTGAACTCGACCGATAAATTCAGAAGGCTGATAGTAGGCAGCATGGGGATGACAAATCCCTACAGATCATGGAGTCGCAAACCACGTTTAGTCAGTGAAAATCGTGATAGTAATAGCCGTCGGAAGGACGATACCCAGATGAGGGAAGTGGCCAAACGAATGCAGGGATTTAAAACATCGTGGTAGGTTTGAAGAAACGTTCACGTGTATGCAAATATCCCACTTCTCTCTGAGTTTCTGCAGGGAGTTTCAGCCACTGCAAACCAGAACGTGTGATTCATGCACGATAATGCTCCAGCACTTTTTTCTATTCCGGTGCGGAATCACCTCCATGCTACATGTCTTGGGAGGGGGATTGGACAACAGGCGGACCTGTTGCCTCCGTACTCCCCGGACCTCAACCCCTTGAATTTCTTCTTCTGGAATCACCTAAAATCACTTGTATTTGAGGCTCCAGCGACTACAGTAGAGAATCTCACGGCACGAATCATCGTTGCTTTAGCTGAAATCGCCAGCACACCCCAGATTTGTTTCAGCGTTACCGACAATCTTTCGTCCTACACTCTTGTTGGATGTGCTATGACCTACTCAGATGCAACTTCGAAAAATTCCTGTGACAATCACGTTACTGCATTTTTGACGTCAATAGTTCATATTTTTAATGTACGTTACATCTATAACAGATGTATTTTTTACCTCTCATTCCAATTTTTGTTTCACTCGACATCACACTCTTCTTTACTGTTTTTGCGAATTTCCCCGACTAAACATGGTTTTCGACTCCATGATCTACAACGATTTTTTGTCCACATGTTGCCTACTATCACCCCTCTGAATTTGTCGGTCGATTTCGGCAACAACTTGTATTTGCCGTATACCGTACACCTTTTTTTATGCAGAAATCTGAAATTTACGCGTATAATTATCTTATCTTTGAAGCAATTTATACAAAATATTATACCAGGCTTTTGAATAATGGTACACATCTAGAATTAAAACCCTAAAACAAAAAAAGATAGATTAGAAGGTATGGAGATGTTAGAAGGAGAAAAAACATTTACAGGAGGCTAAATGCGTCATAGCAGTCTAGAAATAGTGTAAGAGTGAATAACAAAAGCATGGAAGGAAATTAAACCTCGTATAATTAAAAAAATTATTTTAAAAATTTAGTCTATCTATCACGCAGACACAACCTAGATGGTATGAAATCATTTGATTATTTATTTAAGTATCATAGAATTAACGAAGGTGGAAAAAAAAGGATGGAACAGATTCCGATTATGTGTTTTAAGATATAACAAAAGGCGACTGTGGTGAACTTTTCATTTTATGCAACAATGAAAGTTTGTAAAAGGTATATGTCCTTTAAGTAAACACTATTGAGGTACATAAAGAAACCTAATTTTATCTCTCTGCTCATCTTATCTTTATTTTTAAAGCTATCATTTTTATATCCGGCACGTCCTTAAACTTCGATTTTATTTTTTGGGTTTTATTTAAAAGGGTGCGTTGTACGCCGGAATATACGTAGATGTTCCTTATAAGAATAAAAAGAATCATAAAAAATTTTATCAAGAAATACTAATATATTATTCTTCAATATACTCTGTTTTAGCAAGAGTCGTACCAGAATAATGAGCTTCCAGACATCAAGCTTTGAATAAAGTTTAAATCTAAGTTCAGTTGATTGCCAATAATTTATTATTTAAATTTCAAGATAAGAAATGTAATTCATATTTATAATACAATAGTCCATATTCATCACAAATTTATACAAGTGTGATGTGTTTTTAGAGCAAATATTTAATAACGGAACTAAATGGAGTACAAAATTCCTTTTAAAGAATATAAGTTAAAATTTAAGCATTCATTTAATTTTCAGAGTGAAATTAGAAATTAAAACTTTTAAAATAATTTTTTCAGCATAAAAGGAAGGTTTAAGAGCTTTAAAAATGGCATTTATAATTTCAAAGAAGTAAATTTGGATTGTTTTAAGCAAAAAATGGAAAATATTTTTAAAAATATTTTTTAAACACGTTTGTTATTTACATAAAAAAAATCAAAGAAATATATTTATATCTCTTTTCTAGTCTAAATTGTGGAATTCTAAATGTTTTTCTATTAATCCATTAGAGTATATTATTAATAGCTGATTTGCGTTAATTCTTTTAATTAAATATTCAAATATTGAGAAGATTGTGTAAAAAAGAAGCTTAAAACATTGCAAGATGTTGTTGTTACACATGGCTATATTGAAAGAATCAATCTAAATATATAAAATAGCTCAAGTATCGCACAAAAAAACAATGGTAAACAATAAAAAGAATAAACATTTAAAGTGAACATCCGGACAAATTAACATGGGAACAAAAGTAAAAGGTTAAACAACAAGAGTAGGAAGAGATGTAATTTTTACAAGGAGTTAATAAAAGTTCTGGCATTCCAGTTAAGTTTGCTTATCTCATCTCGTTTTTGAGACTCTTTATCTAGTTCTTGGACATATGAAAAGGTGTTCTGAATTCATGATTCTCGAATTACAATTTTGGCTTATAAAGAGTGTTTTTTTTCCAGGTATAGAAGTTTAAGTTGGCATTACTTTCCAAGATGGAGACCCATTTAACAGCTGTCAAGTGATTTATTCTCAGTTTGGTTTGGCAATTCATCAAAACGATCATCAAGCAAGGCGTAGATTCGTCGAATGGGCCCAAAACGAGATTGCCGTTGTTCCCGATTTTCATAAGCGAATTTTGTTTAGCGATGAAGCGCACTTCTGGTTGAATGGCTACGTCAACAAACAAAACTGCCGCATTTGGAGTGAAGCTAATCCTCAAGTGTATGTCGAAACACCATTACATCCAGAAAAACTGACTGTTTGGTGCGCTTTATGGGCTGGTGGAATCCTTCTTCAAAAACGAGGAAAGCCACAACGTTACAGTCAATGGTGATCGGTATAGAGCCATGATTACTAACTTTTGCATTCCTGAATTGAACAATCATGATGTCCAGGAGCTGTGGTTCCAACAAGACGGCGCAACATGTCACACAGCTCGTGCCACAATCGATTTATTGAAAGACACGTTTGGTGACCGCCTAATTTCATGTTTTGGACCTGTGAATTGGCTTCCAAGATCTTGTGATTTAGCACCACTAGACTATTTTGTGTGGGGCTATGTAAAGTCATTGGTATATGCGGATAAGCCACAAACGCTTGACCATTTGGAAGACAACATTCGCCGTGTTATTGCCGATATACGGCCACAAATGTTGGAAAAAGTCATCGAAAATTGGACGTCCAGATTGGACTACATCCGAGCCAGCCGTGGCAGTCCTATGCCAGAAATCATATTTAAAATGTAATGCCACAAGATTATCTTTCGAATAAAAAAAATTCATGTCAATCGAATAATACATCGTTGTTTTATTGCAATTTAAAGTTCTATACCTCTAAAAAAACACCCTTTATATCAATCATTTCAAGGCAGAAAATGTTTTAAAAAAATAGGTATATATATGTAAAACTTTTTTAATATTTTATAAAACATATAAGATAATTTTCACCTGGTTGCCTTGCATATTTTGATGTAAGTAAAATAGATATATTTTCAATTTTAAATAATATATGTCTCATAGCAATGTTAGTTTTTATGTCAATAATGTCTTTAACTAACTGATAAATTCTGTGATAAATATGCACTGTAATGTGAATTCCAAATTTCTTTACATAAATGGGGTGAGATAATTTTTGTTAAAAAAATCATGTTTATAAGGAAATGAATAAAAATTATGTTAATGTAATAAATAATTTATAACCACTGAGTATTTTCTTTGTGTTATAGTATGTATAGTCACCTGAATACATTTATTTTATTTATATATAAGATGAAAAGTTCTATCTTGAAAAAAAAATAAATCCCTTTCCAGTACCTAAGAAAAAACTCTCATTATCTTCTACATTACAAGTACCTCCATAACTAAATCTTTGACATTGATTGAATATTATTATAGGTACCTCGAAAGTTTTGCATAAAATATTAAATTTATTGACTGTTAGGAAGAAAATAATTCTGAGAATCTTTTATCTCATCTATAACTATTTCTTCTCGTTCCAAACGTACCAAACTCATTTAATCTTTCCATTTCTTACTAAATTTGACGTACAGTATTATAAATGTTAGTTACCAATACTTCATCAATAAAATAAAGATTCAGTTTTATTCTTAAACTACATGTCAGGAATACTAAAAAGGTAATTCTGGTTTGTGCATTAAGTTCGCATTTGAAAGAAGTATTTAATTTTACTTTTTCTTTTATTTCTAAAAGAAATTTTGCGAAAACCATGAATCATTTACAAGATTAATGGAATATAGATTTGATTTTAACGATATGAGTCTATCTATTTTTGAATGTATGCAAAACCGCGGGTCATTTAAAAAATTGTGCTATACTTAAATCATATTTTATATTTAATATTGTTTAAAATGTTACTTACAAATCAATCATTTTGAATTTGTATACTTATAAAAAATAAAAATCAAAAACTTCCGCTGTAGATAAGCGTTTCAAATTATCTGTTGGGTATTTTTAGCCTTTTGAAACTGAGCCCTCGTTAGCAGAATTTGTCGGTTTTCTGTCCAATTATTTTAATTACCAGTTTACTAATATTCTAAGCTATTATTTATAAATTCAATTACCCTGCCTGGAATTTGTTTCAAAATGTTAATTACAGTTTCTGCTTCTGATGTTGGAATAAAATGCTTGCGCGCATTCCAGAAAATTAATTTACTAAATCGTAGAATTCTTAAAAGAAAGAAAGAATATTTTTTTTGGTTTAAAAAGTATATTGATTCATTTTCATTCATTTAAGAATTCTTTATTTTAGTTTTTTTTTAAATTTAAAATAAAAGTAATTTTTCTTCATCATAAAATAAATGAAGAAGTAAAAGTACGCGCTAAGAAATAAAAATAATTGTTAGAATTTATTTATGTTTATTTTTATTATTCAGCCCTAAAAAGCATATTTTTGCTTAGTTTTTTTCTTATTGTTCACCATGTGTGCCTTGGTTTTCCCCTTATTTTTGCTTTTTAAATTTATCGCAGTTTTAGGTAGATACAAGAAAAGTATAAATTTTGCCCACGTGTTTGATTCTGTATAAAAATATCTGCCCTGTCTGTTATTTATTGATAAGGTTTAATTCAAAGCAATATGGGAAAGTTTGGCCTCTAAACATGCCAAAAACGGAGATGAGTAAGCACAGCAATTTTACAAAGGAATAAATCACACACTTAATCTAAATTTGTTTGATTTGACAATATTTTGTGATGAATTGAAGTTCAGTGTAAATACAATAGGACTTACGTATTATCGCAACCGTATTGGCGGCATTACATGAAACGAAGCACAATGTTGCCAATTCAGCGTGTACAACTCATGCAAAATAGAGATTACCAACTTGGTAAGTTATCTTGAATGTTGACATTGTTGCGATGGTATGTAAGTATACCAATATAAAGTAAGATAAAATATAAAACGTACAAATTGAGGATATTTCTTTACTTTTATGTTACTTTTTCAAAAAATTAAAGTTTGGATTTCAATTTACTTTTAATTTAAGATAATATATAATCGATATGCTTAAATTTTTTTCTCATTCTATCTGTAATCTCAAAATATATTATTTAAAATGTAAAATTATATAATAAAATAAACATAAACATACAGCAAATCGTTGTAATTGTACCAATTTGGTGTGATTGCATATAAACATGTAATACAAAAAAAACATAATTAAGTTACTTATTACTTATCCCATAATATCATTGTTAAATAATTAGAAATTTGTTCTATATAGATCTGCAACTTTGTATTAATGGAAATTCATTAAAACAAATTATATTAACGTGCGAAATTCTGACGTTTTCGAATGCGTTACTTCATTGAATCACTCAGATATAATGTTAAATATTTATGCTGATTTCATCTACTGGTGAATTATTGCTATTCTTGTGTGAATTTAATCACACTTAGCATCACTTCACGCCTTCTGCATCTGAGAATTATGAACACAAGATAGAATTTGATGGTTTTACTGATTGGAACTGCTGTGTAACATTTTCGATGTATTCCTTGCCGTTAAATTATTTATACATGAATGTAAAAGGAATTCATGTATTGGTGCATTGCTGGTGATAATGAAATATAACTAAAAGCATCTCATCATGATATTTAGTGCACTTGTTACTTCCGAGCTTCAGACGAAATGAAAATTAAATATCTCAAACCTATTAACACATAAAATAGTTCATCTGAAGTTGTTAGATTTTTTTTCCCGAACGATAAAAATAATAGTATTTTCTAAAAGATTTTCAATTTCTGAGGACTTACAAAGAAGTAAATAATATTAAAATATTGACTGTAATAAAATAACTAATTTGATATGTTTTAAAATTCTAAGCATTTAGTACGAAAACTTGTTATTTTATAGTTGAAAGGAAATATATCCAAATGTACAAAAATGACAGAAGTGCGAGAGAAAAAAACTACCTAATAAATAAACATAACCTAAATTATAGCATGTATGAAAAACATTTCTTCAATACAAGTTACTGAAATAGGAAATGTATCGACTAAAAGAAAATAAGCCTTTTTAGAACTCAGTCACTAGAGATGATAGATATTTTTAATTGCTTTTAAATAAAATTGTTATACATATATGTTTGTGATTCTGAGGTATTTCTGATCTTCCCCTTTGAACTTGTTTATAAATCTTTCAATCAGACAATAACTTGTATTTTGTTCAGTTATTCGAGCGATGACCTGAACCTTTTCGAATACTGTTTGTGTGTGAGTATATATATAAATCCTTTTTTTTTAACTAATATTGAATTCAGAAGATCTGGTCTTTATAATCTTTTAAATTTTATTTAGTACGATAAACAAAAGTAGGAAGGTTTATTACCACAAAACTGATGTCGACCCTACTAAACAGCCTTCAGCCTACTATATATGTAAATACTGAAGCATATCCACTCCTGAATCTCTGATTTTAAATATTTGTTTCTACAGTTAATATATGGGATCTTTAACATATTATACTAAATAAATGTACTTGTATGTTAAAGCAAAACAATAAGTAAAGTCACACATGCCACAGCAATAAACTATTAGGCATAGTGTGTAACAAAATTTTCAGGCACCAATTTACCCCTTTATTTGCCAGTATTGCTGGGTAACTAAAGAGTAATAAAGTGAAAAAATTATATGAATTTTTTTAATTCTAAAACTAATGTATAAAAATTGAAGCCTTCATAATTCATGAACACCAAAAAGCAATTTACTTTGAAGTACGAGCAGCGGTAAAACTCTAAATCTCCATGAACCAAAAGTATCAAAAAGTTACCTACTTACTTCACCACGTTAAACAAAGCAGGAAGAATAACAGGATTTTATTTCTGAAAATAATTACTAAATAAATTTACATAAATTATTCATAAATATAGTCTAAAAATGAAGAAATCAAACATGTTGGGCATAAAAAATGTGAAAACAATTAAAGAAATTTAAATAATTATTTTAAATCAAAAAGAAAGTGTAAAAATTAAAGTTGCAAAGCAATTAAAAATTCCAGAAAGGATATTACTGGCATTGACATTTTATGATTAACTTAAATAATGAGTATTAAGATGCAAATTAGTAATATTAAACAAATTAAAAATGTAATTTTTAAGAAATTTAATAGATTAATCTCTTTTCTAATCTAGTAAACATTGTCTAAAAAAATTGTTATTATTAGTTATTTAATTAATATATTTTTTTAAATTATAAAAATTAAATAACAAATCCTTTCTTCCTCAATGACACGACAGCCCAGGGTGGGCCTTGGCTTTCTCAAGAAGCCTTTTCCATGCCAGCCTTTTTCCTGCAAGTGTTCTCCATTTCCTAGTTTTTAGAACTAGGAGATATTTTTCTAGGCCTTCAATCCATCTGTGATTTGGCTTCCCCTTTCTTTGCGTGCCCATTGGTTGAGCATTGAAGACTATTTTAGTGGTACGGTCTTCGTTCATTCTGATAACGTGAGCTGCCCATTTAATTCGTTGTATTTTGACGAAGTTAACAATGTCAGATACCTTCTTATATGACCGATAGAGCTCTAAATGTGATCTTCTTCGCCATGTTCCATTTTCCTGAATTCCTCCAAAAATGGATCTTAAAATCTTCCTTTCGTAGATACTTATCATGTTCTCATCTGTTCGAGACATGGGCCAAGTCTTACATGCATAAGTTAATACTGATCTTAAAAGACTTAAATAATAAATAGTTAAAAGTATTATATTCCTATAAATTCGCATATCATTATTACTGTACGAAAATGGAACTTCCAAGCCGTTAAAAGCATCTCCATATCATAACTATTGCTATTTAAATTATGATCCGTAATGTGTTAAATTATAACCAGGTATTATGTTACAAGTTTGTTAATATTTATATAAGTTTCAGTAATAACGGCAAAAAGAAATCTTAGATAAAAATAAATTGACTACTTATACCAAATATAATTAGATCATTAATATATCTACGTAAGAAAAAATCATTATTATCAATACACGATTTGATAAATATTTGTATATGAATTAGTTAAATTCTTTCTGAGAGGTCCACCTTGTTCTAGGTCTTTAATTTGTTTATACAATTAAAAATATTATAATTTTCTTTAAAATGTAAATGTTAACTAGAGTTTTTAAAATTTTAAAACTTTGTCAAACTATTTAGACCATAATTAGCCTATTTCTCTTCAGTGAATGTTGTTATATCATTTATATGTATTGAGTTAAATAGATCTTTAAAATCATAATTATGTATGGAGACAATTTTCTTTGTTTTTCAGTAATTGGTGAAATTTTTACTGTAAATAACAGCTGTAACTTTGAGATAATTTTGCAATGTTGTATAAAATATATATAGTAAAAATTTATCTATTAAATCTTAAAATGATTATAGTAACACAATAGAAATTTAATAGCATTCAAGTCGAATTTTGAAGTTAAAAACATCTGTGGAAATTGTGCCTTGATAGATGTATGTCATTTTTTTTCAGAAAGGGAAAATGTGATAATTAATTTCTCTACCAATTAACTCAGATTTAAGAAAAAAATGATTTAGAAACACTCATTCAGCACAGGGTTAGACAAAATATTTACAAATAATGGCATAATTGCTAGTGTGTGTGTGTGTGAGATTCCTAGTTCGATGGATTTTTTTTATTTACGAAGGTCTTAAACCCTCCAAAACATCTCTTACTAATTTTTTTAGGTTATCCACCCAATGAAAAATACAATTCTAACCCCAACTTAATTTTTTCATAATTACAACTTTGACACATTTCAAAATGAGATTGCATTGCATCTGTCACTGATTCTGACCAATCAGAAAGTTAAATACCGGAAATCACATGATTATCGAAGGCACTAGAATATTCTGGTAGAGAAATGTATAAAAGTTAAAATCTTTGGAATGTGAAAAAAAAATGAACGCGCTTTTGTCATATATCTAAAAATTATCTATATCTTAAGTTAAATTTGCACTGAAGTTCTCTCTCCAATATTAATACAAGACCATATATTTCATTGAAATATCTTATATATTTTATCATAAAATATTAATATATATATATTTCAGAAAGTAAAGAAAAGTGTGCCTGGTCAATTGCAGGTTAGTTTCAACATCCTTCCACAAAATTTTATTCAGTGCATATCACCCCCTGACTAATGTCCCTCACTCGAATCCCTCATATTTCTCAAGACTTCATAACTATGGAGAAGTAATGATCTCTGGGTGACATACCTGAAATATGGATCCTCTGATGTGGCATGTCGCAGATATGTAATTGATTGAATAGAACTCGAGCAGAAAAGATGTCCACTAATCCTGAAGAATAAATCCTCTTATTTCTTCTGCTTTTGACGTATGGAATCCCTTAAGGAAAATTAATTGCCCCCGGAAGATATACTGGACTTGATTCAGAAGAACGCCCAAAATTTGATTGTATTTTGTACTAAAAATCCCTCAAACTAATTTGTTCTTTCCTCTGTGATGAAGTTGAAGTCACAGAGATTTGTAACTTATTCGATTTATTGTCTGCCGAACTAATTGGATTTGCGCTGAATATATCTTTCCATACTAGAGGACACACGGGGGAATTGGAAAAATTATTAGTAATCCATTCGGACATTCAAATTGGAGTTTCTAATTAGAGCAGAGCAGTTTAAAATTACTTCTCTCGGCTTTGATGATTCGAAGCGAATTTTTTATGGAAGGAATAATCTTATGGAATATATTAATGATGTATTTGTTATTCAATAAAATGAAATTGAAAACTCTCATTAATTCCCATTCAGTTATGAACAACTGTAATCATATTTAACGTTATAAAAACATTTTGATTTTAAGGATTATTCAAAGTAACAAGCATTAATTGAAGTTTATTCCAGATTTATACATGAATATTGTGATGAAAAATATTTTATCTAATTATACATTTATTATATTTTAAAAAGGTATGTCTGGATTTTGTATTTGTTTATATTTATCTACAAAGTGTGAGACTCGATAAAATTTTTAATTTACATAATTGAGTAAGCTTTATATGAATTTTTATTTTCATTTTTAATGTAAAAATTAATTTATCTTTACATTTTTGTCTTGAATTTAAATGTTTTAGTTATGCTTGCAATGTTTTCAACTATTGATGCTCTAATGGTATAAATGTAAAGTTTTAAATTGGGCGGATGTCAGCTATTGGATAAATTTAGAGATTTTTTTAATAAACATTTCTTTCAAATTAGAATGAAAATTAAGGTAAAATAATCAATAATTACATTTTAGATAATTTTTAACAGCTATGGATTTAATAAAATAAAAAATTCTTTCCCAAACACTATCTCAACTGAAATTCTAATTCTATAAAAATTTGTAATACGATGTTCAAAAATTACTTTTAGGATGACTAAAAAAATAGCTGATTCTTAACTAAGATAATAATAAAATAACTAAAAAAGTAAAAAATAAGCAGTAATTAATAAAATTATATATAGTTATTTAAAAAATAAAATAACTAATAGTTTAATGGTATTTTTATCATTTGAGACGATTATTACATGATTATAATATTTCGAGGGATGACCATGTCGATCTTAAAAACTTAGTTTTGATTAAATGATTAATAATTTGCTCAATCTCAGAAAAAAATTTTATTAAAAAAAAGGTCACACATGTACAAAATTCTAAGTATTTATTGCTACTGTAAAATATTTTTTCGCAATGTTAATTAAGTTACCTCATGAAAAAAAGGGTTAGATACGATATTTTAAGACATCCATTAATTTTCTGTTTTTCAGCAACGATTATAAAGGATGTTTTTTTAGAGGTATAGAACTTTAAATTGCAATAAAACAACGATATATTATTCGATTGACATGAATTTTTTTTATTCGAAAGATAATCTTGTGGCATTACACTTTAAATATGATTTCTGGCATAGGACTGCCACGGCTGGCTCGGATGTAGTCCAATCTGGACGTCCAATTTTCGATGACTTTTTCCAACATTTGTGGCGGTATATCGGCAATAACACGGCGAATGTTGTCTTCCAAATGGTCAAGCGTTTGTGGCTTATCCGCATAGACCAATGAATTTACATAGCCCTACAGAAAATAGTCTAGCGGTGTTAAATCACAAGATCTTGGAGGCCAATTCACAGGTCCAAAACGTGAAATTAGGCGGTCACCAAACGTGTCTTTCAATAAATCGATTGTGGCACGAGCTGTGTGACATGTTGTGCCGTCTTGTTGGAACCACAGCTCCTGGACATCATGATTGTTCAATTCAGGAATGAAAAGTTAGTAATCATGGCTCTATACCGATCACCATTGACTGTAACGTTGTGGCCTTCATCGTTTTTGAAGAAGGATTCCACCAGCCCATAAAGCGCACCAAACAGTCAGTTTTTCTGGATGTAACGGTGTTTCGACATACACTTGTGGATTAGCTTCACTCCAAATGCGGCAGTTTTGTTTGTTGACGTTGCCGGGAACAAAGGCAATCTCGTTTTGGGCCCATTCGACGAATCTACGTCTTGCTTGATGATCGTTTTGATGAATTGCCAAACCAAACTGAGAATAATTCACTTGACAGCTGTTAAATCGGTCGCCATCTTGGAAAGTAATGCCAAATTAAACTTCTATACCTGGAAAAAAACACTTTATAAACTAGCAATACTATGTTCTTACAGATGAGGTATCTTAAATATATCAATAAATAATTTTGCAAATTATCGATGTAAAATTATTTTTGTATTCAAAGTGTTAGTGATTATATTAATATCATTGGCATTTCTACCTATTATTAATATCTTACGTTAATCTTTTATTTCTAAAATTTAATAAATAAAAATATGTAGAATTAGATTTATAATTAAACGATATACACCCATTTCAGTATTTTCATATAAAATCTTAAAATTAGTACTCAAATTTATTTATAAGAGCATTAAAACAGTAAAGTATTTAGGAGAGTTAAACATTGTCAAAAATTGATATTTTCAACAAATTCTCGTCTAATCTTCACATAATTTTATCTTTTTTGAAAGAATTTTATTTTTAACGTAAAGCACAAAAAATTTATTTCATTTTCACTATTGATGGTTATCTTTACATTGAAAGGAAAGTGCATTTATTGTAAAAACATTAGAATTCAAATTATTTACGTATAAAAAAATATAGAAAATGCTTAGTGTAACATTAGTTTTAGTTAAATTGTTAAAAAGTTTCATAGTAAATGAGCATTTCACTTGCGTTTTTAAAAATATTAAACATAAGGATTAAAAGAAATAAACATATCAGAATAAATTACCACAACTTCAATTACCTACGACTCTCTTTTGAATTTACAAACACAAAATGCTCCAAAAGTTCCGATGTGATATTGGGAATCGTATATTGAAACTTTGGAAGCATGTTTCTAATTATCACTTGTCAATATTCACTGCAAAATTTCACTTTAGTGTCATCGGCATTCAGCCTTCATGACATAATTACTACTATTCACAGTTATTTTCCGATTCGTAATCTAGGAGGAATGAAATGGGAAACTTTCCCTTTTACATATTCTAATTTCTAGTCTTCCTATTCTGTCGAACATTTTTAAATAGTGTTTCTGAAAACGTTCTTTAAATTTACAGTTTGTTCTTTTATATCCTATGATTTTCATCGAAAAAAATTTTTGCTGCATAAATGTGCATGGAATCTTATTCTCAATTAGCTTCCGCTTTCGACATTTTTAGTGAAATATTTACTATGTATATTAACGAAAGCTGCTCATTCGCTGTAGTGGTTTGTGACGTTATCTGTTGTGCCGTAGGGTCTGGGTTCGGATCTTGGAGAAGGCATGTATGTATGTACATGTGTCGCAGGAAAATGATGAAATTAGGGATTTCATAATATCCCAAAGGGAAATTATCAATTCACGCAAGATGCTAAAATAACATCTCTTTGAGGTCATTTCCATGATGTAAGTAAGTGATTTGATTAAATCCCCGAACTGTTTTAGTGAAATGATGAAATAAACAAGTCAGCATTTGTAAAGCTCTATTTTTGCTTGTTATCACTCCCTTTTACCTGCCTTCTCCCCTCCCCCCCCAATCCCGATCCGTGCCAGGCAGCACCGGGCTTCTAAAATGACAAACCAAAACAAAACAACCTAAATATCATTTTTTAGTTTTATTCAGTTATATTCTTTGGATTATTATCTTTCGATTGGTATATCACTTTTGTATGCCTGAAAATTAAAAACTGAATAAAACGTAAATTGAAAAATGTAAACAAATAAATTAGGGAATTCGACCACGTCCTCTTTATAGATAAAAAAAGCTATTTTAAAAAGGAAAATAATAACTGTAAAAAAGGTCTTACAAATAATGCAGCATATTTTTGAAGTACTACATTAATGTATAATTTTTAAAAAAATATTTGAAATTCTACTATAAATATCTTTATTTAAAAAAAATACCAGCTTTATTATTTAATTATTTTGTAAATTAATTTCGAATAAATAATTTGTAGTTCAATTATTATTGTTGTGTGTATTAATTACTACTTTTAATAATGTACCATATTTGCTAAATAAGCTCTTTTATACTCTTGACAATATTATTTCATCATTTCACTGAAACAGGTTAGAGATTCCCTCAAATCACTTACTTTCCTTAGGGAGAGAAAGCACCTTACAGAGTTCTTATTTTAACATCTTGTGTGAATGGATCATCTCCCATAGGGATTTGATGAAATCCCTAATTTAATCATTTCCCTGTGACATATGTATAGTGTCAGTGTGTGTGCGGCATGGGGGCACTCTAAAAGTTTGTCGAGCCTCCTTTCGAGAAGTGGGAGACCCCTGATCACCCCCAGCATGTTCTCCCTCAAAATGGGGTGCAACTGAGCCAAATCTTACTGTCATTTGTATGGTGCTTAAAGATGTGTCTAAAGAGAGATGTTAAATGAACCCCTTGTCCCTATGAATTTTTTAAGCATCGATCTGACACCCAATTGTGGTTAACTATTTAGTAATCTATTTGCCATCCGATCACTTAAGGTATCCGACAACCCTAAAACCATGATTTTTTTTCAAAAATTGACAATTTTTTTTCTGACTTTATTTTATAGACCATTTTATTAGCTTAATAACAATACCAAGTATTTTATTTTTCCTCCATTAGAACAAAAACTACAAGTGTTTTAGTAAAAGCAAATGCCACAACTTTACACAAGATGTCAATCTTTAAAATGCGTTTTACTCGAAATGTGTTTTTTTCGAAAAACTCAAACGGGGACAGTGATTGCTCAAAAGGTTTTGAAAATAATTAGCTGAATTTTATTACTTATGTTCTGCATAACAGTAGAAGTGTTTTGATCTTCAGATTTATCAATAACTATTTTATTTCAAAATTTGCAGTCCTTTATGTGAATACAGACAATGTTTTTTAACAATTTCGTATAATCACTAAGATAAAGTGCTCTAGTTTTGTAAAAATTAAAATATCTCTTATCCTGATCACTTCAAACAGGAATAACAAAGTAACACATCAAAATTGAAAAATTGAGAATTTGTTCATAAAATCTTTGTACAGAGCGGGCCCCGTTTATGTAATTTTTTGTACATTTTTACTAGTTTTTCCCCATTTTAATAATAATAATTTTTTTTCTTTTACCAATTTTAGGATTTTTTCCTTAAAATATACTAAATAAACATAAAAATCACAAAAAAATCTCCATATCTTCTTTTTTTCAAAAAAAAGTTGTCGCAAGTAGTCGGATACCTTAAATTGAATAATATGGAAATTTGTGAATTGTGGATATTACTTGCTATACAATTTATCGCAATCGGATATTATTTTCATTATTGTGTACATTAAAAAATGCTATGAAATATACTAGAACAAAAATACTCTGATAGCATTTCGTCTGCCCTTGTCATATATAGTATCTTAGAAATCTTATATAGTATTAGCCAGAAAATCAATCCGATTTCATAAGGAAGCATAAATGACATAAAATATAATTATTACTTTCTTAAAGATTGATGGGATTAAACAAGAAATACTTAACCTAAAGGAGCACATATATTTTTTATGGAGAAGCATACATTCGAAGATCGGCTCGGTGTCTTAGAGGTAGCGTGCCCACTTAGTATGCCCAAGGTTGCGGTTTCGATCTCGGCTGGAATCAATATATTTTCTGGATGCAAAAATCGTATGCACGCATGTCATATGATTATGTGGCATGTAAAATATCCCTTGAGCGTCAATTTGGCTTTGGGACTCTCGGCAAAATTTAGCATTCACTGCGAGCTTGAATTAAAATTTAATGCAAGCGTCAAAATTTGGTAGCGAGCGCCACCGCTGTATGGTGCCACCATAAAATGGCTCTCGTATTTGGAAACTTGTCATGTTTGCAAAGGCTTAATTTCCAATAGGTGGTCCATAAGTGGAAAAATTATATTCATTGGACGATAATGTTTCGAATGACAAATAATTCAACAAAACTTTCATCTGAATACAGTATAACTTTAATCATAATTAATTCATTAAAACTTTCTTTTCCAATAATAAATACTTTGAAAAAGTAAAATTCATTCCGCGTAAATTTCTGAAAAGTAAAATTAACCAGAATTATATTTAACTAGTTTTGTGATCGACGGTAAAATTTAATGCCTGTTTTAAGTTCTGAAACGTTTCACAAATAGAATTTGTTTCAAATTTTATGAAACATCCCCATTTTTATAACAATGTAATAAACCTGGATAGATAAATGTTTAATTGATATATAATAATTATACCGTAATTACAGCCAAACAATTCTCGAAATTTAAAATATAATAAGTACTTATCTACACTCATTCCATACGCAAATTTCATAAGCACTTTAATTTTTTGATATAATATCCCATTCTATTTGTAAATGGAATTAGCAGAAAATATTCTTAAGCTATGTTTTCGTTTAACCCTTCAATTTATTTTTTGAAAGCATACAAAACACTGATGAGAATCCATGACTTTATCGAATTTTTCTACGATAAACTCCCAAATCCTCCTCTCTTGAAGCATCCCTGTCTTAAAGCGAAAATTTCTTTCTTGGGACCATTAAAACGTGTCTACACAAAAGTGCCATAATCACAAATTAAATAGCCTCAAAATATGACTCTCTAAAAACCTTTTTTATCCTTATTTACCCTCTCCTCAACTCTCAGTAACGATGCTGATCTTCTCTGAGATAAAAACCAAATCTGAAAGCATTTCACACTCTGAGCATTAATACCATCAACTCAAGTGCCATTACCATAGAGAAACTGGGAAAAATTCTCCAGATTACGCCGTTAATTTCTTCGCTATCTGGTCCTTCAAATCATAGGACAAAGGATTCCAGGTCCTCGAAACATCTGTCGACCACATAGCATAATACCAACCCATAAATGACGCTTGGAAAAGAAGTGGTTTTTCTAGTTTCTTCAGGACAGGCACACACACCGACACTTCCCGCGTTTAATGCGTTGTCATGACAACGGTTGAGACGTCTTCCTCCTACGTAGTCCATGAAAAGCTCAGACTGGATTTCGCCTCTGCACATTAGCACGTATTAAATGCATCTTTCGTGACCTAATGGTTACAGAATGGTGGATGTAACAGATGTTACTGCCGTGACTGTTCGCGGTTAGGGTTCTAGATGTTGGGTAGTGTTCTGGTTCTAGTTAACGATGTGAGGAAAGTGGGATTTGAGGATTCGATTCAGAAGTTTGATTATGACCGAACATTAAGGTTTCAAATACTAGACTTTAAGTATTATCCGAAAAGCTTTTAAATACTTCTTAGAAAGAACATTTGTAATGATTTTTCAAACTGATAAAATTTTAAGACGATAATGTTAAAAAGTATATATCGAATAGAAGAAAAAAAATCTATAGTTTTACTGCAGAAGGACATTGTGCAATTTTCGAACCCTTCTAAATGAATTTGAAGCTAATATTTTTACAATCAGCAACGACTGACGGTTTAATACCGGATTAAAACTAAGACCTTATTAATCTAGTAGACCATACTCTCTCCCTCTCCCCACCTACTTCCTATTTAAAACATTCCTCTAAAATTTATGTTTAGTTAAAAAATAAATTCTTATATCAAATATGTTTCTTTAAAAAAAATCCCAAAATTATTTCTGATGTATATTAATTAGAAATTTTTTCGTTCAAGATGAATTAAAATTTTTGAGAGAGAAGTACTAAACATAAAATCTTTCATACAACCACGTACTTCTCATTGTGTATATATTATATTTCCCCCAAAAGTATGAATTTTAGTCGATGCATTATATATCTATAGGCAGTATGTTTCTAATAAGGTAATACAAACTCTGATATCATTAGTTAGGTAATTGAATATTTAGGGGCATATTGTAAAAATTTAGTATTGATACCTATTATTTAGCAAAATTTTCACTGTTAATATCACACTCAAATAACATTTCTTCCATATTAACGAAAAATAATTCATCGATAAGACTGGAACTTAATTTGAAGTATGCACCTTAAAATCTCAAATTCTCCCAGCCAGATCAATAATATATAAAAAATAATTAATTTTAAATCCGTATTAGAACAAATTAAGTTTCAAATCTCTCTTGTGGCGTGGTATAGTAGTTTAGAAAGTGAAATATCAGCCTGATATCTTTCACTCAGTATTTTCCCCATCTCTATGAGATTTAAATGGAATATGTTTAAAATGAACACTTTTAAAACATTGACTGGTTGTACAATCACACACCGGTTTGTGTACACATATATTGCATTATTATTATTACTTTATTGAGAGCTTTTTAAAAAAATTGAGAATTTTTGAAATTTATATGCGAAGTAATATGATAAAAGCTCTTCCAAATGATAAACATATACTTCTTAACTCGTATGTTTTTTAATAATTTCTTTGGAGATTTCTTACAAAAGTATTCATTTATATATAAGTATATTTACAAAGTTTTAAAGCTATACGATAAGTAGTTATTCAAAAATGTTCCTTTTCTGTTGTAATTTACACTAATGAAAAATTTCAATTTAAAACAAAAACTCTTACCTTTAAGTAACGCTTACTACATACTACCAAAGTTTGGATTGAAAAATATCGGGTGAGTGCGAAAGTTCTACCCGTTTTTGGATATGCAAAGGATGTGACGCCACACATGAAACTGTAATGACCGAAATCGTCTGTCATTTAAACGTGAGTATACTTAACTTATAAATGCATTGTGCCTCACATAGTCAATCATCTAAAAAAACATCAGTGGGTGTAACACGCAAAGTGAGAAAGAGCATACGAAACATTGTTTATTATACGAGTTCCATAAAAAGAGTACGGCTGCCGCAGTTTGTCTCAATGTTTTCCAAGTTTATGAGAAGGATACAATAGAAAAAAGCCCATGTCGTCGATGGTTTCGTAAATTTAGGGAAGGCGGCAGAAGCTGCTAAGATAAGGCTAGGGGTGGGTGGCAATCACATGTTAAAGAAGACGATATTGTCCAAGCCTTAAGAAACAACCTGAACTCAACCTTTCAAAAATTACCTGAAACCTTTAACGTACACCGAACAATGGTTGAGAGACGGCTGGTTAACTTAGGTTTTACGAGAAAGTCGGATCCTTAGGTTCTACATGACTTGACAGCTAAGCAACAGAATGACGGAATCGCCACCTGTGTTTCCTTGCTTTCCCAATGCAAAAATGACTCTTTTTTGACGTGAATTGCGACAGAAAATGAGAAGTGATCTCATACCATAACGTAAAGCGTCGTAGGACTGTGTGTCGCCCTTCTACATCGACTTCGAAAGCTTAACTCCCTCGCAAGAAGATGCTATTGATTGTGTGGTGGGATGTGCAGGCAAGAATTCACTGGTAAATAATGCCACTCAACTGAACCATCAATGTTGCCTTCTACTGTCTACAGTTATACAGGCTGCATTCAAATTTAGTAGCAAAGTGGCATAGTCCATCAATCGTCGCGGTATCTTTCAACACGATAACGCCAGGTCACAAGCGGCTGTTATCACTGTATAAAGTAAATGAGCATTAGTTGAGAGATTTTACCCCACCACCCTATTTTCCTGACTTGGCATCAACTGACTATCACCTATTGTGTGCGTTGAATAATTCCTTTTGTCAGAAAACTTTTGATAATCTTGATGCTGTGAAAACTGCCATCCAAGACTTTGTTGATCTGAAACCGCAAAAATTGGTAATGTTCATTTTGCGTTTATTTTCTGTTCCTTGTGGGTAATAAAACCGGATAAAACTTTTGCACTCACCCAATAATAATATCAGAAAGAGTCATACTTTATTTCCCAGTAAAGATTGAAAAATCCTTATTTTCACTGATTTTTGTGGAGTAAAGTTTTGTAAAATCCCTCATGAAACCTTTTTTCCTTCTTCCATTTTTTTCAAAATTAAATATGTTAATAATACTGTGCTGTTACATTTAGTGATAATTAAACAAAACAAAAAAAAGACTATTTCAAAGAAATTACTTACCAAAAACCGTTAATGGTAAAATAATAACTCCAAGAGTTCTCATGAACGCTTCAATTCACAAAAAAAGTTAGCGTTAGTGTTAGTTTTCATTCCATTTTGTTTTATATTTCTGATTCTTTCAAAGCTCTTTTATCAAAAAAATGACATAAAAAATAACATTTCTATAAAAATGAAGAAGTGAAAAAAGAGAGCTCGTAACTCGTGCTAGAACTGCTATTAAAAGTTGAGTGGGATGATAAAAAAACTTTTTTGTGGTGATCACCAAGACGAAAATCGTATAAATCTTCAGTTAAAATGAATACCTGTCATTGACACAAACTGAAGTGCTTTGCTTCTTTAAAGCTCTCGGTAGGAAAAAAAAGGATGTACATAACTCTTTATATTTTGATTCCAATATGATTGATGTGTTTCAAATTATCGTAGGAAGAAAAGTGATGCTTTTAATTAGAAATTATGGTCTGCTCTTTCCATTAATATAGTATTGAAACTTTAATTTGGAATAGTCGTTTCTCATAAGCATGCAAATTTTATTTCCTATCATAAAAGATAGGCCTCGTTTACATTTACAATTCTACTTCTTATGAATTCTATTCGGAATGATATTGTGGAAAAAAACTAATTGATGTTCCAAAAGAAGACAAAAAGTTTTATTCTATTTCAAACTATATAACGTAATTTCATCTCCTAGATGAATATTATAAATATACTAGCAACATAGCCCGACGTTGTACTCACTATTTTGAGTGTAAACTTTTTCCTTTTTCTTCTAGAGAAATTTTCTCTTCTCTTCTCGATTTTTATATTTTTGACACAGAAATTTCTTTTTTTAAAATTTCTTCCGCTTCTCTCCCCACCATTCAATTATCAGACCGAAAACGGACAGAACAGGAATCTTGCTAGCACTTCAAATTTAGGTAAATACGTAATTTACGGATGTATAAAGATTTGTTTGTTTGTTTTTCTTTGAGAATTTGATTTTTAAGTCAAATTTTCCAAATTTCACACATCGGCAAATCCACACATAACAAACAATGGTAATTTTTAAACAAAAAAAGTTATAGAATTTGTATAAATAAATCCTCGAAAAATATTTACTAGATGAAACACGCAAAACCTTTTTTTAAAAATCCGTAATTTTTAAATAAATTTTTCGAGATCTCCGGTCAAAACACAGATAGTAAAGTCTGACACTAGAATAAAGTTTAGCCCTGCGTTTCAAAGTTTTTTTTTGGTGATTTTATTAAATGTGCATAAAATTTGATTTCGTGTTTTTTATGTCTTTGGATAAAAAAAAAATACTAAAAATTTTAATGTGAAGAAAAAAAATGTTTGATTTTATTTTATAAAATATTTACGTACGGAGTTTAAAAAACACAGAGTATCGAATTATGTTCCTACTAAGATGTCGGGTAGTCAAATTAGTGATAAATCACATTTATGCTCCCAATGCTATTATCATTAAAAATTATATATGAAACACAAATAATAAATTCATATACACATAATTAGAGTACATAATAAATATTTTATTATAAATTTTATAAATAACGTTTGATACTGACTCCACCAATAGTGTTGTTCTCTTTCTCTATTTACTATTTTTATTTATTTTATTTTATTTTGTAATTATGGCATATGTATCATAATTCATTGATAACGAAAGTACACGAAAAGATTGGTACTATAATACTGACGGTAAAAGGATGATTGATAAGTTTTTTTAAATGAAAATTTTCATAGTTTATGAGAGAAGGAAGACCTTGTAGCTGATTGTCTAAAGCAGTGATCCGCAACCCCCGGTCCGCGGACCAGTACCGGTCCGTGGATCAAATGGTGCCGGGCCGCCTACAGAACATTAAACTACTACTATTTTATTTAAAATGGTGCATTTCTCTCAGATCAGCGCCTTTCCACGGAAATCACTTTATATTCCACGTTAAATCACTTTCATTCATTTTTGGTGTAACTATATTTTATTCTGAAGACATATTTAAATGAAACTAAATTAAAATTGTTAAATCAAAACAATCTAAAATATAAACAATCAACGTGTCCCACCTTCAGCGGGCCGCGATAAATTTATCAAACGTTGACCGGTCCGCAGGGATAAAAAGGTTGTGGAACACTGGTCTAAAGCACAAGTCGATAACCCTGGACATCGGATCAAATGATACTGGGTCACCCAAAGAGCATTAAATTATTTCAATTTTATTAAATGGGGTGCATTTCTCATTTATCTTCGTTTTGTGCGACTTTTACTTAATATAATTTTTTGGTGTAACTATATTTTACTTTGAAAGCATGTTTAAAAGCTATTAAATTAAAATTAAATCAAAACAATCTTAAATATAAATAATAAACTTCCCAACTTCAGTGGGCTGCGGTAATATTATCAAACGTTGTCTGGTCTGCAGCTATAAAAAGGTTGGGGGCACTGAACTAAAATAACAGCTAAATCAAAAAAAAAACATTTTGAAATTAGTTATCCAAGTCATATACGGAATTCTCTCTCTCTCTTCATTACATAACAAATAAACCATAGAAATAATGAATTTGTAATCTCTTTTTCATAAAGTAAAATGTACAATATAATAAATATTAAAATCAGCTTAAAAAGTAATTTCATTTACACGCACAAGTAACAATAAAAAAACTAATTTTTATTAATAAAATTAATTTTCTTTAATAATCAAATTTTAAAATAAAAACAATACTTTAAAACATTACTCAATGACTACGTGTTAGTGTTCAAAATGAACATTGTTGACTTAATTTGAGTGTGTTTAAAATATATGTTAAATATTTTAAGATAATGATTCTTCTTATTCTAATCTTGTTTAAATTACAAAATAATCTTATTTAAATTACAAAATAATCTTATTTAAATTACAAAATAATCTTATTTAAATGAAATTTAGAATTTAATCAAAAATATGCATGCTTAGTACTACACAATAATTCTAAAAATTAACTTAATTTTGTTTTAAAAAATATTTATTACATTTATAATCTGTAATATATACAAAAAAATTCATCCATTGACATCATAATAAAGCAGTATAATCATCTTTAATATTCTTATCAGAAAAATCACAATACCAAACTTTAAAAAGCAATATAATTTTAAAAATAACCTTCTCAGAAGATTGCATTAGTTTTTAAATTACACAAATTTTATAATTTTAAAATGATGATTGATTTTTAACTCAATAATTTTACTTACTCTCTTTTTCTATTTATTATCATACTTAACTATAAATAGCTTTTCTAAACTATTTATAAGTAGCTTTTATAAAACAACTATATGCAACGTACAAGACGTGTAGACAAGCATGTATCTAGACTCTCCGATATGAAAAGACAGACGCGAAAGATTAAGAGATACGTTGATTTACATATTTTGCAGAGATAATTGGTTAGAAAACTTAGGATTATAAAAGTGTTCGATAAATATAATCAATATTAAAGGAAGATTAATTCGAACATTTTCTATTTACTGTAATAGATTGCATGCCGTTAAAAGTCTTAAACTCACATTTACTTTAATTACGTTAAGATATTTCGATAAACTTAGTAAAATATGAATTCGATTAAGTTAAAGAGTTCTTATCGTAAAATGTTCAAACTAAAGCATAGTTCTCATAAATAACAAGGAATTTTGGTTCTACTAAATAATTCTGCTTTCTCCAGAAAAATAAAAATAGATTTCTTTAATTTAAATTTTAAATAATTTTACCTTCTAAATTGTATTTCAGTAGATATTACTGTGAGTGATTTAAATAAATGTGACATAGAACGTAAATTTAAACTAAAACATTAGAAGACAAAGGGAAGATCAATAAATAAAAATTTCCATCCTTCCTTCATTCATCTTTCTCTCCATATATATGCACAGTATATATTACTAAATATTTAATTCATACATTTAATATGGAAACCAAATGAATCATTCCTTATGAATTCCGTCAAACACATTTGTATAATAAGATTAATATTTATTTGACTAAATTACAAATCTTACAATTAATACTTTAGTCACTTTACCTTTCCGTAAACCTTGTTACCCCCCTTCTTCTTTTACCCTTTATTATTTTTCTGTAAATAAAAAAGATATGCATATTACTGGTCCATTATGAAAAACAAAGTATAATGAAGTTAAAAAATTTAAAATGTTCTCTTTTGTAGTAAATGTTTGTTCAAAGCTAGTATTATATATGTTATTGGCATTTTCATATTTAAAAAGTACATAATTAAGGGTATTGTTTCTTGGGAACAGATTTAAATAATCTGGATAGAAAAATTTTATTTTTGCCAAAAATGATTAAATAATTAGTATAATAATCTTAAATCTATTTATATAATGATTTCCACTTTATGGTAATATATTAACTTTAACAAGCAAACAAAATTTATCATAATTTAGTACAGTATTAAATGCATTTTTTTATAAAAAATGTGTGCAAGTATTTTAATTATATCATTAGTATCAATAGAATTTTAAAAATTTTCATAATCAGAAATGTAAATATAATATTTTTTATCTTTCAATAATTTTATCGTTCTAAGTAATAATTTTTCCATTCCTTAATTCGTTTATCTGATTTATTTGAAAGTGTTACCATAATTAAATGTATAATTTAACTTTTTAACTATATATATTTATATGCATTTAAATTCCTCACTTAGTACTGTTAATTGGTTCCACAAAAAAAGCAGTATCAAATAAAAACGCACTGTAAAAAAAACTTAATTTTTTATAGGAAATAAGTAATTTATTTATGTCTAATTTTGTTAAAACAAATATATATATATATATATTCCTGTATACTTGAAAATAATTAAACATAACAGGATAAGAAATATAAGTAACGGAACACTTGTATTGCTTAATATTTTCAAATTGAAAAGGAAGAACATTTTTAACTCGAAAATATATATATATATAAAGAAACTGTTTCTTGCACCAATTTGTTGTCTTTTTTTTTTCTTCATACATCTTACGATAACACAAGATATCAATCTTTATTTTTAATTTTCGCTTTGGTCAGATGCTTTTTTTTCAATTGGATCATTTTTTTCAATCCATTTACATGCTCTTTCAATGACGTTGAATAATATTTCAAGTTTCTTCAATGTAAAGCTTCTGCATTTTTCTGGGTTTTTTTTTCTCTATTTCCCTTTCTTCATACGCTCGCTATTCTTCTTTGTTGATGAAAAATTCTTCATCAAGTAACTAAAATTCCTTTTGAATACACTTCATGATATCGACAGCATCCAGTGGGTCAAATCACGTCCAAATTTCCCAACATCTACTGATTTCCATTCTTCCTTTATTATAAACTGGTTAATGATTAACATTTTATGCTATCTGCAAAGCCCGGTGTTTCACGGGCTTTTTCGAGTGTATGACGTTTTAACATTTTTTTCCGGTAGAATTCCCTTTCTCTTGAACATTTCCTGATTATTTCTATATTTATGTCACTAAAATTCCCTTTTTCAAAATTTCTTCCTCTTATTTCGTCCGTCAGGCGGGTTTCCTTCTTTCCCCTCCGTTCAATTTTTAGATCAAGGACTTCAAAAGAAAAGTGAATACGCTAATTGCTGAGAAATAAGTTATAATTTTTAGTGGTTTAGTTTTTATGTTAAAGATTCCAAATTACACTCATCGATAACAAAACAACAGTAATTTTTAAACGCAAAATGCTTAAAGAAATAACTGCATAAATAAATCCTCGAAAACGACTATTAGACAAAATTCACTCCCAAAAAAATTTCAAATCCACAATTTTTAATTAAATTTTTCGATCTTCCGTCAAAACACAGATAATAAGATTTGACACACGGGCAAAAAGTTTCCATAAATTGCGAAACTAAAGTTAAATTTCTGATAACCATAGGAAAAAAATTTGAGTGTATTAGATTTTTAAACTACCACGTTTAAGGAAGTGACTGCAACGTTGTGTTCGGAAAAACTTACGATACTCATCAGGAAATTGTCGTACACAATGGTGTTTGGGGCTCAAACCCCTCATACAGACCAAAAGATTTTTGAATTTTAGAATAAAGAGATACGTCTGGGCACGTTCATCTATGTTTTTTTAGAAATATAACTCTTCCCATGAAAGTAACCTGTATACATACGCCACACACTGGAAATCGATGAAATGGGGGATTAGCGATCGAAATAAATAAAATAGGGAGGGGATAAATAAGCATTTTGATTAGTAATAAAGAGCAGAGACAAACAGATATAATATATGTGAATGCTGGTACTTATTAAGAAAAAAATTATTATGAAAGTATAAAAATTAAAAAAAGAGTTTATCATATGACATGAATTAAACGGCAAGAATAACCGATGTACATGTGACAAGTGTGTCCCTAAGAAACTAAATGCAATTTATATCCGTGGATTATACTTACCATTAGTTTCTTCTTCCAACGATTAAATTCTTAAATTTTCAGTCAGTAACATTTGTATTTGCGTATGTGTGAACCATCTTTTTTTCCTACAAGGCTCACAATGCTGGAATTACAGTTCAATATCATGATGCATAATTTTTTTGTATTTGACTGGAATTGTTTCCAACGTTTTTTTCATGTCTTTCGTGTCCATGAGCCTAAATGAGTTCTATGAAGTACGAGAAATAATTCAGTGTCCGTGACGTAATACTGAGCTGTACTGAACACCTTCTTTAACAAGATGAGAGTTTACTTTTCTTTCTCACAAACATTACATCATAACGATTCAACAACGAATAATCCCGTAGTTCCGTTTCATCCAATTTGGCTATTTTACATCCTTTATTAACTTCTTGTAAAACTTTCAACTTGAAACAACCTTTTTTTTATCGCTGAAGAACTATGAATGTGACTCTCTCCAACATAATATCTTGGTCTTCCATTTTCATGTAAAACTGCATTAACCTTTTAACTGCCCCCTGCGTACATATACGTGTCTTCCAACGGGTTCGCTAATACGCTAAATGCACTAGACGTATATATACGTCTTTCGGCAATGCGATTATTTTCTTTCCTCTGTTACAAGTAAAACTGTTCCAAAGGCTTTTGGATGCAATGAAATGACCTAGACAGTTTTTACGAAGGATTTACTTATTTCAAAGAAAAATTTGCTTGTTTACGCTTTTCCTTTTCCCCCTAATGCATCTCATACGCACGCCTATGTGAAAAAGGGGGGCACTGGGAAATGAATCGAGTAACTTTTAATCAGCAGTTAAAGGGTTGAACTAATTTTTTGTTTGATAACCTTAAGTAAAATACAGCATTTTGACAAAGCGCAAAATGCAAATGACAAATTCTGGCCCTGAGCTGAGGATTAAAAGTCACGTATGTTGCTTTGTGATATCCGAAAATAACCAGAGGTGTATTTCATACATTGCCAGTTTATCGTTTAGTATTGCCGAGGAAAATGCATGAAATATTAATCTTTTCATGCATTGCAGAACTTTTGACATTCTATAAAATACCTAGTTTCTCTATCAAATGTTAGATTTCAAACTTTACCAGTAATATATAGAGAGAGCGAGAGAGAGAGAAGGGGGAATAGAGTAATATGGCAATATTTTTTAATCAATAACTGCAATTTTTTTTAAATTTTATCGTTTTTATTTATGGTGTTGAGGTAAGAAATTCAAATATCTGACTCTGAGAGAAAGTAGTGAACCATCAAATGAAGAACTGAAATATATTTTAAGAAGATGCGATGCAAGTAATGTATGCAAATTTATTTTATTGCTAAGAAATATTTATTCATTGAAGCATTTGAAACATTTTAAGTCTGTTACACTGAATAATTTAAAGGAACTGAGTTTCAAATACAATTTTAAGTTTCTAATAATAGAAAATTTATGGCCAATAATGTTTCAATCAGCGAGGTATAATGTAAAAAGATATAAGATGAATTAAATATACAGTGCTTACTGAAAATCGTTTAACACTACCCATAATGAAAAATGACTGTCATTTTTTTTTCTTAATTAGCAATTTTTTTTCCCAAAACTTATGAATCTAGATTTCTTGCAAAATGCAAGGCATCTCCGGAAACAAAGTACCGTTTGAGAAAAACTCGCATAAAAATCTTTGATTTCAAAACAAAGTTTACTTTTACATGAAAGAGCATGTCGGTAACTTTTTTTAAATTTCTTATGGCCAGGGTTACAGAAGACCACTACACCACAAGGAGGTAGGAACAAAAACAAAAACGGACAAAATAAGCAAATTAAGAAAAAAATGACGAGAAAAGTCTATGAACCTAATAAATTCCTAGCTTTCCAATAAAGGTCACACTTAGAGGAGCCCTTTAGGGCTGGGCAACGGCGAATGTGGGCAGCATCCATGTCCTTCCGAAAATCGCAGAGCGTGCAGAAAAGGACCTGTGCAACATGAATTCTACGTAGATGTTGCTGGAGACAGTCATGTCCAGTAGTCAGACGAAACTCTGCAACTTCTTTACGTCTTGATCACATGGGAAGATCCTTGAGATTATATTCCCCCAGATTTTATTGAAATTTCGCTCAATTCACATTGTCTTGAAGAGAAATCCTTCAACTTTTTCTTCATGATACGCCTGGTACTGGTAAAAGGAACAGATTTCCTTGTTATCTATTGAATGAAAACTTTCTTCTTTCCTAGGTGGTCCGCATGTCGGTAACTATTTTTCTGCATAATTGCTACCATTTTGTTCAGGCATACATTTTTCATATCGGGTAACCAATATGTCTTTACCCCCTTTAAAGAAAAATGCCGCCAGTGAATAATGTTTTTAATTGGCGGCAACTCATGACAAAGCAAACTTATTGTAAACCGTGTGTTTTTACGGATTTCTCATTCACTTTTTCAACCAAACCCTCAGTTACAACAGAAGGCTCTCTACTCTGTGCTTCGTCATGAACATTTGCTCACCTATCATTGAATTGTTGAATCCCCTTTCTCACCATTTCATCCCTCGTTACATTTTCGCCATAAATTTCTACAAGTTGACGAAGAATTTCTAACTGTGGCTTAACATTCCTTGCTTTAAAAAAAAGGCACATCACAATCGGCAATCTGCAAAGCAACCACTTCAGTTGCGGTAGAACAAAACGGTACTTAGTTTCTGGACAAGTCTCGTACTTTCTACTCAGGAGTAAATTAAGACTTCTATGTTATACAATTGAAAAAGCTTACGAAGGTACTTAAACTTTACAGATATAGTCATTGAAACAAATTTTAAAAATGCGTTTCTTATGTGGATGAGATGAAATGATACGTAATTCTAATACTTTCATAAATATGAACTGAAATTCCCTTACTCAAATGCAGTTATTCATAATAGGAAGTTGTTATATTGAATTGAAATACAAAGAGTTTATATATATTTACGTATTCAATAATTCAGTGATTTTCTTTTCTAAAATCGCATTTGGCAATCTTTTCAATAAGTTTTCAAAAATAGTCATTTTTTTGCTGTATTACTCATAAATTAATTGTATTTTTTATTTTGAACAATTGTTTTACCAAAAATTCTTTCTAATGTTTGGTTGCAGTAGTAATAAAGCGTTATAAAACAAAACTATTGAACATATTTATTGAAAAGTATGATTTATAAAAAACAATGGTTGGTATGTGGGACTTTTAAGCACATAAAATAATAAAATAAGCATCCTGTGTTTAACACTAAAATAATCATCTTCTATGTAAGCAAGACTACAATTGCTTCTTAATGTGTTGTAACATTAAGAAGCTATCGTCGCTAACATGAACCCGGTAGAGTGATTAGTGACACTGATTGTTGTGCTGTAGAGCCTGAGTTCGAATCCGGGAAAAGGCACAGATGTTTGTAAATGTATAGTGTCTTCACGGCATGGCTGCTCACTTATAAATATTCGTCGAGCCGCAAGTCCTGTCAGAAAGTTGGTGGAAGGGAAAGAGATATGGGAGGATCCTGCCCCTCAGGTGTTTTCCCACAAAACTGTAGCGCAACCGAGCCAAAATCCTACTGTCTCCTGCATGGTGCGCAAAGCTACGGATAACGACAGCCGTACAACGATGAATTTCAGGGGCCTCTATATAATGTTACTTTGATTGGGTGGGATAAGTTACAACATTCGTCGTTAGTTTTGAATTTTTATTTTAAAAATATATAAAGACGTTTTAAAGCAGTGGGCTTAGTACATAAATGAAAATCAGACTATTAAAATATTAGAATCCTAAGCAACTCTTATATTACTGCATTTTAGAATCAAATAATATGCACTCTTACTTTACCCATTCTTCACAGCTAAATAAAAATTTTGTAAATGGCACTCGCTCTATTCAATGATCTTGCAATACGTATTTGTTTGAAAATGAGATGAGAAAAATTTTAAGATCAGAATGTCATTTAAACCTCATTTGATGAAGTTATTAATTAAATTAAATTAAATTTGGTGTATCAAAAATCATTTAACTGAAATCTTTGTACATATTATATATCTATACTTAAGTATTTATAGCTATGAATTACTCATATATTAATATTCTAAATGCATTTCTTTCTCATTTGGAGCTCTGTGAAATATTTATTGATTTAAAGACGATACTCCGGCTTAAGACAAGAACTTGTTTTTTATCGAGATGATACATTGTAGATAAAATAATTATTTCCTGACGGGAAACAATGTTGTAAAATTGGTAGCAATAGTAAATATTTTAAAACAATTATCTTCCACTAGAATTTTAAACCTTTACTATAGTGTTAGTACCTTTACTATAGTATTAATTTACTATAGTGTAGTTAGCGGATTTGCTATTTTATAGAACTTTTGTATGAAGAATTTAAATTAATAGATTCTAAAGAATAGATCATGTAATGTGCATGCAAATATCCGAATGCTTGCTACAAAAATCCAATTTCATTCTTACAAAAAACAAACTGGTGTACTAAAATCGATAATACTATACTATCCCCTTTAATTGAATTATTTTAACTGTATTACCGTTTCTTAAAGCTATTATATAATTAGCTGAAATGAATACTTTCTAATGAATTGTTATCCTAAAAATATGGCTACACATACAAAAATCTATTAAAAATATACAAAAGTTTGCTCTTAGTTTTGTACTAAAAAAGTCAATAATGCAAACTATTTAGCGCACATCCACTTTTGCAATATTCTCGAATTAAAATGGCTTACCACAACAACAAGAGCAAGCTTAGAATAGTTTATCAAATTAAAATTACTGAAATTATTGAACTGAATTACTAATTAATTACTAAAATGAATAATTTCTAATGAATTGTGAATATAAGGTGTCCTAAGAATATGGCCACACCTACAAAAATGTATCAAAAATATACAAAAGTTTGCTTTTAATTTTTGTTGTGTTCCACAAAGGAAAGTATAAAATTTCAGTTAAATGAAATGCAAACTATTTAGCGCACATCCACGTTTTGCAATATTCTCGTATTAAAATGGCTTCACCACAACAACAAGAGCAAGCTGTAGAATAGTTTATCAAATTAAAATTACTGAAATTATTGAACTGAATTACTGAATTAATTACACTAAAATGAATAATTTCTAATGAATTGTGAATATAAGGTGTCCTAAGAATATGGCCACACCTACAAAAATGTATCAAAAATATACAAAAGTTTGTGTAAAGAACTTGTTGTGTTCCACAAAGGAAAGTATAAAATTTCAGTTTAATGAAAGACGAACTAGTTGGTGCACATCCACGTTTTGCAATATTCTCATATTTAAATGGCTTTACCACAAGAAAAGAGAAAGCTGTAGAATAATTTATCAAATTGAAAGCTGCATAACATGCACAGAGTTAATGGGCACTTCCATAATGGAGTTAAGAAGTGAGAAAGGTTTCAGATGAAAAGTTCCCCGGACGATGGTTGGGAATGGGAGATTTGACGCTGTGGCCACCTAGATCTCTAGACATAGCTCTTGTGAACTTCGTCTTCTGGGGATACATAAAAAAACATTGTTTACCAATCTCCACTACGCAATATTGATGGGGGAGAGGATTTATATGCCTATCCCTTTCTGGTGTTGGATGTTTTAAGAGTATACAAAGTCATGAACCTGGTCTAGCACTGCTGGCCACCGGGGGCGTGCAACAACAACAACAACGCAATAGGGATGAATTGAAAAGTCAAATTACAGTGGCCATTCAGAATATTTGATCATACAATGCTTCATAGAATGTGGCTAGGAATCTCGTACAGACTCGATGTGTTGCATATGGACATAAGTATTTTCTTTATGGAACATAAGAAATTAAGTGTGTAACACACAGTTTAGTTCTAAGACCGAATTGTAGATGGCGGTACGTGAAACGGAAGTGTTACCGAACGAAGCACTGTATTACCGTCAGGGAGAGTTGGGAACTGAACAAGTAAACGTTAATCGTCTTGCTGTCAAATACTGGATTATGTAATTACTTAATTTTCACTTATTTCCTCTAAATGTTTACCCTGTATTGTGTCTAAATATCTGTACGTTGTAACTGTGTTATTTTATGTCATTAAAATATTTTAATTACAGCAAGATTCTGTCGATTACTTTGATTTTACCCAGTAATGACGTAAGAGACCGTTACAATTCTGGCACCAAACGTCGAGCCGACCCCAACTCCCAAATTTCTCTCGCTTTTTCTACTTAGGTTGTGGCGTTGTCACCCGAAAACAAAAAAGGTTTCGCTCCCTGTGAATAAATAATGTTTTCATCCAGAAAACCTGTTAACAGATAAGTGTTGTTTATTCTAAATAATCTTGCTCTGTTATTCTGTATAAGAACAGCGATTATTATTGCTCTTAGTATCTATTGTGTGTTACAAGTGCATATATTTGCTTGTTTATTTATAATTAATAATTGAAAATGTAGCTATACTTTTCGGACACCTGATTTATTATGTCAGATATCTGATTGTACGTTACAGATCTCTAATCTTCTTCTTTAAAAAAATTAATTTCTCTGTTCGATAAGGTTTCGGGAATAAATTACTTATTCATCATGTATTCTTGTATTCTATTTATGTTTAAACCTAATTTCATGCATTTCAATGTTTACATTTAATTTGAAAGAACATTTTATCACTCTCATTTAACATAATCAATATACAATAAACTTTTAAAGCATTTTTTATTTAAGATAATCATTTCGCAAACTTACCACTCGACAAAACAATTATATTTTATTATTTTTAACAAAATCGATATTTCTTAAATTCTATATATCTGTAGTTGTCAAAAGATTTATTCTTATTCCCTCTTCTCCGAATTAAATTTCTGTTTTTATTGCTCGCTGTATCCATTAATATGCGTGTGGAATCGCTGTGCTGTAAAAAGAAGTCACACAGAAAGAGAAACAAGCAAAGGAGAATATATACGATTTACATACCTTGCTGAATATTCTTATAGATTTGAAAGAACTCGAATCTGTTAGAATGCAAGGAGCTCACATATTGAATTCAAACGTGAGATATACGTGACTGCATTAAACAGGAATCTTCAAATCCTTGGAGATTATGATTGAAAGCATTCTTATGAAAAGCCATAAAAAGATGAAATAAAAGTCGTAATCCTATCACGTCGAGTATGCGCTATGTTTCTTTAAATAGCAATGATATTTTGAAGTTTAAGTATTTTTTATTGCATTCAGTAAGGAATTTTTCGATTGTTATTATAAATAACTGTGTTCAAGTTTTTTTTTTTTTATTTTTTAATGATGTTGATTTTTCTTACACAAGTATTAAAGTTAAAGTTTTGATGCTGTATTTCGTTGTTAAATGTGTTTTGTTTTCCTGAAAGAGAATAAAATTATTTAAAGTCATGATATTATTTTTAAAATAAATATTAGTTGGTATTTTTGCATTTATTTGATTTTTTTGTTATACTAAAGTGTTCTCAAGTAGATTTACTCATTTAGTAGCTATTTTGTACGTTTAAAGGCTTACATTAGCTTTAAAACATTTTTGACACATTTTATAGCATTTTATTTCACATATTCTATCTCTCGTTAATAAAATGGTTTCGAATGTTGTTTTACAAATCTAAGAAGAAATATAGATTAAACTTTCGATTATATAGATTAACGTTAAATAGTTTTAAAAAATAACTTTGAATTGCTCATTTTGTTTATTAATATAAAAGTTCAGTTTCTTATCCCCTGGTTTAGTAAAAGGTAAACTTGATTTCAACAACCTTTTATGATCGTGTGTTTATTATACTTTGTAGTGTTCGAAATTAACGAAATTCATTTTATAAATTTAAATTTGCGTATAAAAGAAAACTTCATACTTTTAATCTTATGAGACAGTCCTTGTTTATAATGAATTTTTTAGCCATTCATGATGTTACATTTAAAATAGTTTTTACAAACTTTAAACATTCGTCATAAACATTATAAACTTAAAACGCTTTTATCTTTAGAATCAAGATAACTTTAGTAACTTTTCAATCTAATTTAAAAATATATAGTAATGTAGGAAAAGAAGTTCATGTATCGAAACTTCTAGTAAAACCTCTTCCTCCTATAATCATCAATCATTTCGGCATTGAAACTTCTGATAAATTTTCTCTTTAATCGTTAATTGTTTTCAAACAATAATGACAATTTTAAGTAATAACAGTTAATACAATAATTATTCAATCTATTATAAAGCTGCAAAATTATTCATATACCTATACTTAAAAATACCAATTATGATAGCCAATAAGAAAAATGTCGTACAAAAATGGAGCATAATAGTTCACACTGAAAAAAATCATTATTTACTGTTGTTATCGCAATACAGTTGTTTGGAAATTCTAAGCACAAACATAGTCTGAAGTGTAGACTTGTTTGTCAAGCCAAAGCAGACTTAAAGATCTTTGTGTTAAGAAGATTACAGAAGATTTTATGTACGTAAACAATTTATAAATCATGGAAGAAACTTAGAAAATTCTCCATAATCTAAAGAAATTCTTACGTCAAAAGCCAATAACACTATTAAAGATTCAATGCCCTTTACTTTTGAAACAAACCATCACTACCAAGCATCAGTACTTGTATATAACATTGAGAAATATTAAATGCAGGAAGAGACAGAGGTTAAACGACTTCTCATTCATTATACCATAAAACATTTATATAGAATATTTTAATATTAATAAAAATCAGAAATAAATTAATAAACGTATTTGATCTGAATTAGAAAAATAATACTTCTTCCAGATTAAAAACTAAAAATGGAAATTTTCTAAACATGAGCAATAAAATGATACGCATGAAGGCTAAAAAATTTGAAAATCCCTGTAAACGTACTTCAAATGTTGAACCCTGGAAAGGAAGGAATAAACATATCGAAGAGCAAAACATATTTTCCCTTTCAATTTAAGTACATTATATTTCATTTAAAATATAAAATCGTTATTTTAATATTCGAAGTTTTAAGTATAATATATTCTTTGATTTATCTTTCATTATAAATGTTTAAAGAAGGTTAAAATTTCTTTTCAGAATATATTTTTAACCGTATGGTTTTCATACAATTTAAATACATTGTATTTCGTCCAAAACATAAAATCGTTATTTTATATAAACTAATATCCAAAATTTTAAGTATAATTTTCTTTTATTTATCTTTCATTTTAAATTTTTAGATAAGGTTAAAAATTATTTTCAAATATTTACATAACAGCTTAAAATGAATAGTGAATAAAATTTTATTATTCTATAAAATTCTACGGAATGCATAATTTCTCTTTTTCTACTTGTAATTTTCGATATTTTGAATTTTAACATTTATTCTTATTCCGAATTTTGAATCGGGTTCGAAAATTTCTGCTACTTAACACATTTATGCTATAAAAACTTCTAAAATTACTAACCAAAAATGATAAAATTATCACAATAAATTATAAAATAATTTTTCAGGGCAATACTCACATTTCTACCTGTTTGAATATTTGAAAATTTAATAGGAATTCCAATGGAATTTCTTTAGTTTAAAGTAAATCTTTTGTATAGAAAGAATGAAATTTTACGAGGGAAAAGAATTCAAATTTTATATCCGTGAATTTTAACTTCTTTCAAATTTAAACTCAAACTAAGAGTCCTTTTTATAACAAAATTTTCAAAATTGCAGTCTTGAATTAAAGATTTCTGACAGAATGAAGGAATTTAAAAATGTTTTTGCTATAAACTTTCCTATTTATAGCCAGGTTTTCCCCAAGAAAGCAGGTGTTTACGAGTTTGGAAGCAAGACTGTCAAGATATATTAAAAGTTTTTCATTATGTTTGATGCTTTTTACGCAAAAAATTATGTTTCGTAGATTTTATTTATACACATATTTATTAAATTAAATAAAACTGAGACTTTTCATTTTGTTTTATTCGAAGATTTAGTTTAAAACTAGAATTATGCAAAAAACCAAAATATATTTGATGTTATAAGCAGAGATGTTAGGAGGCATCAAATTATTTTTAGTCCACATTTTAGAGGGCTCGGTGGTTTAGAGGTAGCAGGCCCTCTACGGAAGCTGAACTTTGCGGGTTCGATCCTTTCTGGAGTCGATGCATTTTCCGAATTGGAAAATCGTAAATACGCTTCTCACATGATTATGTGATATGTAAAAGCTCCCTTGAGTATCAATTTGGCTCTGGTACTCTCAGTAAAATTAAATCAGGGCAATATTTAGTATCCGACGAAAGCTTGAATTAAAATTAGTTTTAGTGTCAAAATTTGTTAGTGAAAGCCGCCACTAGATGGAGCCACCATGAAATTGCTCTCATATTTAGAGACTTTCTGTGTCTGCAATGGCTTAGTTGCCAATATGCAGCTCATTTGGGGAAAAAGGGTTTTTATTTTAAACTCAATACCTTAGAATGTGCCCAATAAGGAAAAATGAAACAAATGTAAAAATTTTTTAATCAAATCTGATAAACCAAATATGGCATTATGATTTAATCAAAAAATTAGCTGTTCAATCTTGTGTGCGAGGGGGTTATGGAAATAATCTTAATTTATATATTTTCAAAAACTCATTAATTATTAGGGATCCTAATTCCTTCCGTGTTAAAAAAGGAATTAAGGTATCTAACTACGGTTGGAATCGTAATTTTGAAAATGCGTATAAATGAATAAATTTTTTTAGACATTTAATGTTACGAATTAAAATAATTATTTAAATGCAATTTTTAGGCAAAAAAATGAAGAAAAAAATGACTTATTTTCAAAACATTCTGCTTTTATAGAAAATGCTTCTATTATAATAATGTTTTGCTTATATATAGATAAGACTCCTCTACAGAGACTGAACTAAGATCAGAGTTACGATTAATTGAAGTAATAACCGATGATCTTTTGCTAAAAATTTTTCTCTGTTCTAATATATTAAAATATGTATGAACAAATCCATTTTTTAAGAAAAATTTCAAAATCTTAGTTCGGTCTCTGTATAGAAATCTTAGCTATATATAAGCAAAATATTACTACCGAAGCATTTTCTTTGAAAGGAGAATGCTTTGAAAATATGTCATTCTTTCTTCATTTTTTGCCAAAAAATGGCATTTAAATAATTTTTCTTGTAATAACATTCTTAAAACTATTGTATAAGTATATTCTAACTCAGGTGATACTAGATATATTATAAAATGATTCATTTATATACTTTTTCAAAAAAATACGTTTCAAACATTGTCGGATATCTTAACTTAGTGAATGTTTATTAACGTTGAGCGATCAAGTAACACGAGGGCTTTAGGTGACAGTCCTCTCAATTTTTAATCACAATCAAATGACTAGGACGACATCTGAGCTGGCATCCCCATCACCAAACTACTACACCACGTCAAAGGGGGACTGAGCTCCGGGACTCTGGCTCAGTCACTCTATACGGCGGGTCTTCAGTGATACCAGGGCTCGAACTCATGACACGCCACCACGAGCACATGACCATGGCTGTTAGGCTACTACGGTCACATGAATTGATTCCGAACAATTTCCTTAGGATAAGTAATAACTTGAATGACATTATTAACTGAACAGTTTCTTTTTTAACCCTTTAATTGCCAACTAACGTGATTCCACAGTTATTCCTATAGACACGCCTTTGCAGTGTATTTGGGGAGGGGGGAAGTCATAAATATGTAAATCCTTCTCTGTGAAACAAGTAAATTATTCTCTAACGCTGCTAAGGTCATTTTGTAGCATTCCAGAACCTTCGGAATAATTTTATTGATAGCAGCGTAAAGGAAATATCGTACTTCGGGAAAACGTATATTTACGTCCGGGCACTAGACACACCTCTTGGGCAAGACGTATATAGGCACCGGAGGCTGCTAAGGGTTAAATTGATGTCTGAATCATGCTAATTGCAGCACTAAATGAAAAAAAGTATTAAAATTATATATTAGAGTTTTAGCAAGATTTCTTTTTATTTTAACTAATCCGTTAATAAAATTACAAACAAAATCCCATTATTTAAAATTTTTGATGTTTAAAAAAGTATTTATATAAAAATCAAGCAATTCAATCCAAGAAAATAAGAAATCTGTCAATTTCAATTGAATGTGTCTCATTAAAGAAAATTTAACTTTTTAAGACAGGTCAAAAATAATAATTTATATTTGAAAATCTATTGCATTAAACATAAAAGGGTCGTGATGAATGTGAAATACATAATTTGAAATTCTCTTTTCACGAATCTGTGTAAAAATAAAGAAAGTCACCTCTTATTATCTAGCTTCTCTGGGACGCCTTTGCTTTGTTTTTCAGACAAAAAAAATTTACTTTCAAGAAAAATGCATATTTTATATACCTTACTTATTCTCACAAACACATTTTTCTTCACTGAAATTTGCATATATTCTCGTCCCTTAGGAATAAAGAAAAAAAATTAAAAAATATTTTGTGCTTAACATTCATGACTTTAATAATATCTTCATAATATTTTTTTAGTTGCCTTTCCATATTTTCTTCATTTAATGTCTGATGTCAGAAATGATGAAGATCCGCTAACAAAATTTATATCTGCTCTCAGTTTAAACATCGGCAGGGTCACTCTGGGGATTATAAAGTAATTTTAACGGACTCGCAGATCGCAAGAGTATTCTGAGGTAACATTCCTTAAAAAAGTATCAGCGTGAGACGTGGTTATGAAAATATTAGTAGCTCTATACATAATGAATTTTTTAAATAAAACCCTAAAATATTCTTGGAGAAAAGCTTGGGTATCAAATAGAAATATCTGAATAAGGTGTATTAACAAGACTTGTATGTTGGAAAAAATGATATCTATATATATAAAGGAGAAAAGCGACTGACTCACTGACTAATCACGATATCTCCGGAACTAGTAAACCTACAGACTTGAAATTTGGTAGGTAGGTTCCCTTCATGGAGTAGACGTCAGCTAAGAAGGGATTTTGCAAAGTTCGAACCCCAAGGGGCGTTACGGGGGCATAAAAGGCGTTATAGATAATTATTTCCATTACTAAACTATTAGATGTACAGTCATGAAACTTGGTACACATATTTTTTTCATTAAGTAGAGATTCTCTACATAATGATTTTTAAAAAAATCAACCTCCAAGGGGCGTTGAGGGCGCTTAAGGGGCGTTATACATAATTATTTCCATTTTTAAACTATTAGACGTACAGTCTTGAAATTTGGTAAGCGGATTCCTTTCATAGAGTACAGATCCCCTACAGAATGGGTTTTGTGAAAATCGACTCCCAAGTGGCGTTGTGGAGAATTAAGGGGCGTTATAGGCAATTCACTCCTTTTTAAACTATTAGACGTAAAATCTTGAAATTGAGAAAGCTGATTCCATTCATTAAATAAAGATCTGCTATCTGCTTTGTGGAAATCGTTTCCTAAGTGGTGTTGCGGGGCTTAAGGGGCGTTATAGATAATTATTTCCATTTTTAAACTATTAGACGTAGAGTCATAACATTTGGTAAGCGAATTCATTTCATGGTGTGGAGATCCGCTACAAAATAGTTTTGGGGGAAATTGATCCCCAAGGGTCACTGAGCAGGATTAAGGGGCGTATAATAGATAAATATTTCCGCTTTTCAACTAATAGAACCACCTGCTTGAAAATTAGAAGGTATTTTCCGTTCATGGAATAATGTTCTTTTTACAAAGAATTTTGCGAAAACGGACCCCCAAAGGAGTGGGGTTGTGAGGGATTAAGGCGTGTTATAGAAAAATTCCCGTTTTTGAATTTAACTCATTTACTTGAAATTTATTGAACACTTTTCTTTAGTTGAATAGAGTTCCACTAAGAATGGATTTTACAGAAAGCAACTCCAGGGGGAAGCGGGGAGAGTTATTGGGGCGTATTGATAGACAAAATTCCCGTTTTTGAACTGCTAAGACTATAATAATAAAATTTGGTTTGCATGCTTCTTTTGTTGAATTGGAATCCGCTAAGAATGCTGTCAACGAGGAATTGATGATAAAAATTCCGTTTTTGCTGTGTTAGATTTAGACTTGAAATTTAGCACGCATGTTTATATTATGGAGTAGAGATCCACTGAAAGTTGCTTTGGTGGAAATCTACTTGATTATTAGGTTAAGTGAGCGAAAAAATCTTTCTACTTCTATTTTAGATATAAATAGAAGTTAGATATTATAATTTATGTTCTTTTTATATCAAGGGGTGAGAGTGTAACAGCTATAAATATATTTTTCAATACAATCAAATTCTTAATGCTAGATATCAGTAATTAATATATATGTAAACAGTATACATATATACAACATCGTGAAATACCCAGTGAAGCGGGTGGGTAACGACTAGTGCTGTATATATGGAGAGAGAATCCTCAAGAATATCTCCATATTTCTGATGCAAGACTGTATGTGATAATTGTTTTTTAAAAAAAGATGCCATCTAATGCTTATACAAAAAATCAAATAGCATCTTATTTGATAAATAAATAATTTATTAATGTGCCTCCTTAGTCGTTTTATACTGATTTTTATAAACATATTTTAAAAGATACTTAAATTTTTGCTTGGAGTCTTTTGGGAATCTATGATGCGGTTTAGTAAAAAAACAAATATATTAATGCTATTAGTTTATTGAAAGTCATTTATTTCATGCTTTTAGGAAGTATGAATAAACTCATCTAACAAATTTAATAAAAAGGAAAAATCCAACCCGCACATTGCTTATCTTATACTAATTAATTCAAACGTATTTTTCAAAGTAATGAAATTTTTCAGTTTCTTATTTGCTATTTTGCTACTTTCGGATTGAATATATTTTAAAAGATAGCAATCTTCTTAAATTTTATATTAATTATTTTGTAACAGTTCATTCAAACATAATTTAAGAAATAGTTAACTTCTTCAGTTTTATATTGTTTAAACAATACTCGTTTGTCAAAACATACTTGAAAAGATAATTATCCTCGCCATTTCAAGTTTATAATTAGTTCAGAAATATAGCAAATAGGGAGCTTATAACTCAACCATAATAATTTCAAAGATAAATACACACAATCTTTTGATAATACTCGTCGCTAAGGAACTAATTGCTTTGCTTTAATTAAGGAATAAGACATTAGAAATATCAAAATTGTGTTGCTACATCTTTGGCTCGGAATCTTTGATTAATTCTCTCAAGATGTTTCAGCACACATAAACGCACACGCACATAGACGGAGATAAGTCGACCTAATTTACTTTGAAAATTTGTCAAATGCCATTTTGTTGCATGCACTGAGTATTTGTGTTGATTCTGATTAAGTATAAAAGAAAAATAACACAAAAGTTTCGATAATAATCGATAGCTGTTTGACATAAACAAACACTGATATGCACTGTGTTCCAAAAATAGTACCAAGCCATTTACCTCGTCAGGAGTACATAAAAGATGCCTAAAACTCTTTACCTGTATGACCTATAGTTTGCACGAAAAATACGGAAAACAAAGTAGGACGTCATAGCTGTATTATGCTCATCAATAGAAGTATTTGCAAATATGTACAAAGGCAAATGTTCAGGGTGTCCACCGTGCATTTAAAGGTAGGCCTGGCCTTTGTGGAATGAGTGTACACGTCTCAGGCGCGCGATGTCCCCCAAATTACAAACAACATGCAGGCATGTCCATTTATGTAATCATTATATCTCAATACACCAAATCCTTGAGACTGCCCCAAAAAGAAACTCCAACAGAGTGAGATGTGGTGATCGTGGTGACTATAGAATCGGGATCACATGTCTGATTCAACAGCCGTAGTATGCCATATCCAATTAATCAAGTACAGGAGCACAGAAACCACTCCATCATGCATCATCATTCATTTATCGGCATTTACCATATTTTTATTGTTAACTATAGATCGTACAGCCATTGTTCTTTGAGTATTTTTATGTGCTTCTAACGAGTAATCTGGTTGTGCAGGTTTTGAGCGCTATTTTTGGAGCACCTGGTATAAGCAAAAAAAGAAAGATGTTGTGTGTTCTCACATATAAATATAAAAATGTTAACTGGTCATCGATTGCTAATGCAATCATTTTTGTGTCTTACAATAAAATGCAATAATTGTGGAGTTTTTCGGCATGAACTCTGTATGCACCGAACCTCCTGTGGGTCAGTATCACCTTTCTCACAGAGGAAACATTTAGATACTATTCGAGTGGGTGAAGTGTCGACTGAAGGGAACTGCGTTTCTCTTCTCCTCTTCAATCACAATTTTGTCCCATAACTCATTTCCTTCTTTTTGGTAACGTTCCAGAAATGAAAACGCACTTTCAAAACTTTTACCTTTATGTTTCTGTATCAATAGACAAGGCGCCTATCGAGCATAAACTTTATGAAATTTAAGCTGGTCGGTAATAATTTTATACAAATTTCAATGAGAAAGATCTAAAATATTCCAGATTTCTTCTCTTGTTTGTTTCTAATAATAATGGAAAATTTCTCATAATTTAGATATTTTTTTACTAAAGACAAAAATTACATGTTCGAAATTTTTCAAATGACGTTTTTGACAACAACAAAAAACCCACTTTTTTGTTGTTGTTTCAAATCCCTTTAGGTATTTTAAGATTCACTACACAATAATTGGTTCTTTGAAGATATTTATCCATCATTTAGAAACAAAAGGTAACAGCAGTGCTTAGTCACAAAGATAGTATTTTATGTTACCATGGCAATTATTAGTTTTGTGAAGTAGAGAATTTTTTTAAAAATGCAAGAAGGAGGGGTCCTTTTGTCCTCCTAACATTTGATCAACCCACATTGTACGAATTATACAACTGTTTATACTCAATGCTCAAATTGTAAAACTGTAATTTGCGTATATTATGTAGTTCTAAGTTGGAATCATTTTTTAAGACTTAGCTATTATGTTGGCGACCATATGTATGCTTCTGGAAATTACTGGAGAAATCTATTGCATCACGATTGATAACGTAAGCGGATTTTTCGAGAAAGCGCTGAAAGGTAAGAGGGAGGACCCCTAGCAAATCGTTCTTGAATCCTCCTCATTAATTGAATTCGACTTGTTACGACCTATTTTTACTAACTGTACCTTAGGTATAAATAAATTTATCACAGCATCACGAAAAAAGTTTTTTATAGAGAGAGAGACATTTTATTTTTAATCGCCGGAACGTTTCAAATTTTACCATTTTATGCATTAAATTCATGCTTTTGGAATTTGTTAACCAATAATTTTTGTTGCGTTCATTACTTTTTTAGAATGTACACATATGTATATAATCATGTACTAAATTGCCATAAATCTAAAAAAGCGAAGGAGTAAATAGAAATCTAACAAAATAGTATAGTTCAGTCTAAAAACAGTATAGGTCTAAAATAAGAAATCCTCAACAGTATAATAGCAAAGTTTTAGTCTTAGGAACTGATATTATTGGGTTAAACATAGTTTTAAGACTAGCCAACCGTCCCTTAAAACTTCTTATATTACCGGGATCCAAGGAAAAGTAAATAAATTCATTAAAATTAACGATAATAATCATATTACTAGAAAATAATATTAAAAATACTAACACCAATTTACCAAATATCAAGAAAAAATACCAAGGCAAAAACAAATCTGTTTATCTAAGACAAAAAATATTAAATATTGATAATAATATAGCATTTTTAAGGAGACAAATTAACATCAGAACTACACACCATTATCTCAACTTCGCTCCTAAGCGGAACTGCAATAGAACAGCAACACGAAAAAGGAAAAAGTTAATGCATGAATAAAATCACATAAAAATTATATCTAAGGATATGTATGCACAAACTTAGTTCCTACACATTTTTGATTAATTGTGCTGAAATATTCCACTAGTACTTATATAATAAGACTGTTTTATTATATCTCATTACAACGACAAACACTATACTGTCAGTTCAAATTCGGGGCGAATATAGAGAGTTTGAGCTAGGTATAAATAGTTAACGTCCAGCTTGATCGAGACTGTTTTTTTCTTCTTAATATTCGCTGTTGCAGCAGTTTCTTGCGTGATTACGATCAATACTAAGATAAAAATAATTGCCTTTGGGTTGTGACAAGTAATAGGGCTGCTATTGTGTAATCTATATCGTTAGCAGAAATGTCACAAGGATTTAGTATCTATAAATATCAAATCTGCTACAAGAATGTCAATCAAAGTATAATATCATGTGTTATACTTGAATAATGTTAAGGAATATGATTCCGATTAGGGATTGCAATACCGGACCAAAAGTCCGATACTGGGATTCGGTATTTTTTAGATCTTAATACCGGAATACTGGTTTTAATACCGGTCATTGCAATTTTAGAAAAAGAAAGAAAACATAGGTATTTCTTTGTTTTATTTGCCAATTTTATTAGAGAGGGTAAATATCAGAAAAATAAAGGGGCATCTTATTTATTTAAATCACAAAAAAGTGTAAATATCACTATGGTACTAATGCAAGCGGTTTAGTGTACTAAGAAAGTGTATTAGTGGTACTAATACAAATTTTTGTAATGTGATCTTAAAAAACAATGCATCAATTGAGCTGTATGTTATGCAAATACAATATGAATAACGAACTCATTAATTTAAAAAATATCGAAATATTACGCACTTTCTTCACATTTACAGCCTTGTTTTCCCAGATACGAATATCAGACTACGAATCCTGCGCGTGTACAGTATCGTTCTGAGCTCTTATAGGATAGTTTTGGCCCCCTTCCTTGGATAATTCACATATTTTATTACTTCTCTTGATTTTACGATACAACTTTATATTCCCAATCTAATTAATTTCGCCCTTCAGAGATACATAAAAACAAAAAGGTATACTATTTTGCTATGTTGGTGATCCCTGAACTTATCGTGGAAACAATTTAAAAATTTCTAGTAAATACTGAAAAACCGGTATTTAAACTTTTGAATACCGGTATTACAAAATTGTACAAATGGCTTGAAATACCGGTATGCTGTACCCCGGTATACCGGAATCGCAATTTTTAATTCTGATTTAAAAGAGTTACTTTTGAAAATAAAAATAACATATTAATTTATTTTATTTTAATAACATATAAAGATTATTTTCACTTTATTGTACGGTTCATTTTGTGTGAATCAATCTATTTCTTCTGCCAAAAATGTTACTTTTTTTATCTTTTGAATTTGAATACCAAACGTATTTTAAATTTAAGTATTGTAATTAAAAATGGTTTTTAAACTGAATATAAATCTTAAAGCGTGCGAGGTTCATAGAATATATAATAACCGTCTATATTTATTATAAACAAGTGCGATACGCTCTCATTTGAAATTTTTTGCTATTTTCTTTCTTTCCTTTTTGTAAATTTCGAAGTTCTGATCTTTCAAAGAACCAGCGTGTATTTCAGGAAGCTGTATAGGAAAATGCACGAAGGGAAAAGGGAGCTACACTTTCTGTCTTAGTATGTGCTGCTTTTGTTAAGCAACTGTTTTAAATTCGTGAATGCAAGGTAATCCATATGGAATTTTCGCTACTGTTCTCACATTTCGACTACAAAATTTATTTAAATGTTTACTAAATTTATTTTATTTCTTATACTCAACAATGTGTTTATGAAAGAAGCAAAACTAATAGAAGTATGTTTGGTATTACCTTTTCCCTTTTATTTGTTAACATATTTTTAAATATTTTTAAAGACTCATTACCAAACAACAAAAATCGACCTAAAATATTTGTTAAGAATGTCCTTTGAAATGATTATTGCTTTTGGACTTTAAGATACACTTTATTGTTTTATTATAATAATATGAATTTTGAGATGAGAAGGGGGAATTTTTTGAATGAACATTACATTAACGAATTTAAGGTACGATATTTTGAATTATGTAACTTCTTAAGGAGAGCAATCACCTACCACACTTTTTTGAGTGGATTTAACTCCAAATGTAAAGGTTTTCTTACCTAATCATTTACAAACGTTACATTTCTAAATATATGCCGATCCGGGTATAAGCCGAGAGTAGATTCTTTCTTCAAAAATTACCCAAATTTTGAAACTTTTATATTGGCCAAATAGAAAAAGAAAATCCTTTTATTTTGAAAAAATTGTGTTTGAGGGCAAAAGTGTTGTCAAATGGGTGAAATACTTTTCATTCTAATTACTGTAAAGTAATTAATTAAAGCCAGACGCCAACGAGGATAATGTTATTTCAGGAAACCTTATCTGAAGCCAACACATTTTTTTTCCATTTGTTTTTTATCTTGTACACTATTTGTTATTGTCATATTTCCTACAAGTATGCATTTTTTGTTGATAGAAAAATGAGTGGGAAGAGAAATTGGTATACAGTGCAAGTCCTGGAAAAAAATTCACAGCATGATGATCATATACACTGAAATGTCACTGAATTAGGATTACCTACGTAGTAACGAATTGGGACACATCTAGCCTTGATAATGGCTGTCACATGACAAGGCATAGATTCAACAAGTTTCTGCAAATGTTCCACGGGAATGACTAGCTAAATATATTGGTAAAAGCTATCTATAATTCAGTAAGGTTCATCGGTGCTGTGTGATAGCCCTTCACGCATTGTTCCAAAACATTCCAAAGATGCACAATAGGATTTAAGTCTGGGCTTCTAGGTGGTCAATTTATGACAGAAAAATCAGAGGAAGGCTCATCCAACCAGCCAGTAGCCAACTGGGACTTATGAGAGGTACAGTTGTCTTGCTGGAAAACTCCATTACCGTGCGGATAACAGAACAGCATAAACGAATGGAGGTGAGCACCCAACAACTGATCGTGCCGAATTGCATTGAGGGAGATTGGTACACGCACCAAAGATCCCAAACAGGACCACGAAAAAACACCCTAGGCCAGGATTAAGCTAACAGTACAGTTCCAACCTAACATGCAGTATTCATGGCTTCATGAGACTGATGCCGTATTCTCAGCATCCCATCAGCGTTAAGAAGTCAGAATCGAGATTCATCACTCCATGCTACTCATTTCCAGTCCTCTACCCTCTAGTCTCTGAACTCTCTTGCCCAGGCAAGACGCGCAGCCCAATGGAGAGCATTGAGCAATGGTACTCTCATAGGTCGACGGCTCTCGAAACCCTATTCGCTAAAGCGAACGTTGCACAGTCCATTTACTTACTCTACGACTGGCACCGCTATTCAACTGGGTAGTAATTTGAACTAATGTTTGGTTTCGCTGGCTACGTAGAATACACCTGAGCCGTCTCTCACCACGCACTGTCAAGGCTAATTGGTCCTTTGCAGTTCTCCCGATAACTAGTTTTCTCTATCCACTATCCATGTATTCTTGACACTGTCAACCTTGAAAATCCTAGCTCTCTGACGATTTAAGAAATTGAGTGGTAGATGCGTCACGCACCTATTATTTTTCTGCGATTGAAGGTGTCTAAATCAGGCAGTCTACTTATAATGGCAATTCCAACAGCTAATTCAGAACAACAACTGTACGCGCTATATATGCAGTTACCATAGTTCCTTCACTTATGCTTAAATGATGCGCAGCGCTACACAATTTGTATAGTCCTGTCTATCCCTAATTCAATGGCACTGCAGTATACATTCAGATATCAGAATGAGTGAATGGGAATTCTAAAAATTATTCCGAAATTCATAGTCTGTCACTGACTTTGGATTTATGGGGCATTTTTTATAATAAAAGATCCATTCAGAAAACTAAAAAGTTAAGAGATTAAAATCGTTTGTCCATGGTTTTAATGAATAATGTACAGGGAGGGGGAGTGCATTTTTCTTACACTATGTGTATTTTATTTTTAGAGATTAGCGGATCCGTATCTAAGCCAGCTAGCTCTCTTACTTTTACTTTAAAAAATTTCCAAAAATTCTTGGCTTATAAAGAGTGTTTTTTTCCAGGTATAGAAGTTTAAGTTGGAATTACTTTCCAAGATGGCGACCGATTTAACAGCTGTCAAGTGATTTATTCTCAGTTTGGTTTGGCAATTCATCAAAACGATCATCAAGCGAGGCGTAGATTCGTCGAATGGGCCCAAAACGAGATTGCCGTTGTTCCCGATTTTCATAAGCGAATTTTGTTTAGCGATGAAGCGCACTTCTGGTTGAATGGCTACGTCAACAAACAAAACTGCCGCATTTGGAGTGAAGCTAATCCACAAGTGTATGTCGAAACACCGTTACATCCAGAAACACTGACTGCTTGGTGCGCTTTATGGGCTGGTGGAATCCTTCTTCAAAAACGATGAAGGCCACAACGTTACAGTCAATGGTGATCGGTATAGAGCCATGATTACTAACTTTTTCATTCCTGAATTGATCAATCATGATGTCCAGGAGCTGTGGTTCCAACAAGACGGCGCAACATGTCACACAGCTCGTGCCACAATCGATTTATTGAAAGACACGTTTGGTGACCGCCTAATTTCACGTTTTGGACCTGTGTATTGGCCTCCAAGATCTTGTGATTTAACACCGCTAGACTATTTTCTGTGGGGCTATGTAAAGTCATTGGTCTATGCGGATGAGCCACAAACGCTTGACCATTTGGAAGACAACATTCGCCGTGTTATTGCCGATATACGGCCACAAATGTTGGAAAAAGTCATCGAAAATTGGACGTCCAGATTGGACTACGTCCGAGCCAGCCGTGGCAGTCATATGCCAGAAATCATATTTAAAATGTAATGCCACAATATTATCTTTCGAATAAAAAACAATTCATGTCAATCGAATAATACATCGTTGTTTTATTGCACTTTAAAGTTCTATACCTCTAAAAAAACACCCTTTACATAGAAGTATAATGGAATCGTAGTATTTGCTACTTAATTGTTTAATTAATCCATTTACATCAATCTAAAGATTATTAAGTTGTTGTTGTTGAAGATTGAAATATATTCGTATGAATTTGTCTAAAACATCTAGAAATTAAAACACGCAATTTTGATAAAATTTATCTAGTTATAAATAAAAGCAGTGTTTTAATTTTGATATCCCGCTATAATCTTTACACTCTTTTACAAACTCTATGTTTATACAAATTACAAAATTTATATCCAAAAACCACAACTATTCTAACCTATATTGATATTGATGTATTTTTACAGGGGAATATAGGGCCAAGACCTGAAACACATTATTTTCAAATAGGCGAAATAAAGTCCAAAATGCCAGAGACATTTAAACATTAATATCAATAAAATAATCCATCATATTTTCTATTTAAATATTTATATCATTGGGACATTTTATTGATTTTGAAATTTAATATACGGATGAATTAAAATGTTAATTCTACATACCTTAGAAATTAAATAAAATTATTTTTCAATTAATAAGCCGTTACGTGTGTTTAATAAATATTACAAAATTATTTGAAAAAAAATCAATTAAATCAAAGATATTTAGAGTTTTGTTCCTTAATTATCTCACGTGCACATAAACTAAAAATATTTCTACAATAATAAGTATTATTATTAAAAAAATTAAGCAGATGCAAATTAATAAAAAGGAATGTATTTAAAAAGAAACTTACGTGAAAATCAACAAGTTTGAAACAAAGATTATGTAATACCATAATAGTTGATATTTAAAGCATATCTTATCTATATTAAAAAAGTCAAAATTATTTGTTTTTGTCTCATTGATCTTATTATAGGGAATAATAAAATAAAATTTTAATATGTAGCTATACAAACCGTACTCGTTGATATGTGTGTGTGTGAGTTACCATTTCATGAAATTAAGTTGCGAAGATGCATTATTTTTTTTCATCCAATGTGGTTCTTATAAGTACAAAATATATTACAGTTAATAATTTGTAATTATGAAAAATAATGTAGATTATTTAAACATATCTTACAAATCTCTTTAAAACGAAATTAATTAGTACTTTTTTCTCACTTTGTTCAAAATGTTCTTTTTCGAAACATAACACTAGGAAAGAAATTATCCACTTTCATCAAAATAATTGGACTTTCATGTTGATACAAATAGTATGTTTCCTTCAATAATTTTAAAGGATTCTTTAAACATAAAGCTAGAGGGTTATTAATTGTTTATTTAATTTATTTTATATTTCATCAAAAATTTTAAAAAACCCAAAGCAAAACTTTCTTAAAATATTTAAAAGAACTAAAGTATAAATGCTATTCGGTAACGGGTCAAATTTGTTATAATTCATATTTGCCCTTATAACCAATGTATAATATATTGTAAAAAAAGAAATGTAGAATATTATAAGACCAAAGAAAACACAGCAGATTATATTTTGCTAATTAACCATGCTTTTAATTTATTCTCAACGTACAATATTTGTTTAGGTATTAGAAAGCTCTCTCTAAACAAACATAAGATAAAATTAATTCAAATTAAATTATCTATATAACATGCTCATTGCTTTTTTGTATATTTATTTGCCGCTAATGATTAACTGAAATATATATATACACTCTCTCTTCATATTGTAAATTTTATCATTGCATACTTTCTTTCCTGAATTTTTGATTTAGTATTAGCAAAAGAAGCCTCATTGTTACAAAATTTCAATTAAATCAAGTATTTGCGTTTCGATATCACTAATTTGAATTTTGAAACTAATTATCTAATTCCCATCTCCTGCTTCTAAAGGTCAGTCAGAAATTCAATTATTAAAAAGAATAAGTATTTTGCTATTAACTATGAAAGCAAAATTAATTCCGAACAATAATCTACTGACAAACAAAAGAAATTCTAGTCTAACAGAGTTCAGTAATTGTGTTAATGATTATCGTTTGCTCAAAATAAATATAAAAAACACACACAATCAACCTTATTTAAATGAGAATGCTAAAAATTCTCATTAGTTTAAAGAATTCAAAAACGATATTCAGTGATGATGAATTTACAAAAAAAAAGTTTTATTCTTCCTTGGATGTATGTGTCATTGTTAAATCCTTAATTTCGATTACCCAATTTTTACTTATTTTTAAGTTTATTTTAAAGTATAAGTGAGAGAGAATATACTTAATCACATGTACTTAACGCAGAAACTCGTGATGTATTCACCTGCATTTACTGCTGAAATTAAATATTCTAAAACGCCATTTTTTGTGCAAGTAATTAAAGTGTAAATTATTTCAGAACCATGCGAGCTTTTCATTTAGCAACATAGAGTTCCACAAATTAATCGAATAATTAACCTCACGGAGTTAAAGAATCTAAAGCGAATCATTGAAGCGGAGATTTAAGCAAGTATCTCATTAAATCACGCAAATACCTCATATTCATTTTTCAGTTAAGGGTGTTCTTGACATAGTATTCGTTTAAAATAACTCATTAACAAAGTTTGTCTTTCTTGTTTCTTTTTTTACTTGCTTTTTGGCTTTCGTGCAAATTGTTTGAGTTTTAAACATTGATTACCATCGAAAAAATTTTAAAGATAAGAATAAGTTCATATTAAAGAGATTGATTAACTTTTTAGGAAAAAAAGAATTCATTAATCAACTTGGTGCGGGTAGAAATTTTTGTTGGTGATTTTCAGTTTTTAATTTCGTGTGATCCTAATTTTTTTCCATAAGATCCCAAAATAATAGAATATCAGCAATATTTTGCTGTTGCTTCTTACGGTGTTGGAAGTTTATGACAAAAGTTCTTAGATGTTTTTTGTTTTTAAAATATCCCAAGTAATCTAATTTACGTTATCTAAACACACATTCAGAGTGCATTTTTAAAAATAACATATTAAAACATTATAAATACTTTTTTAGGGATCATTACGAATAAATATTAATACTTAATCACACACATACAGCAACATTTAACAAAAATTATCTAAATTTTGCAAAATTCTCAATTATGAGGGAAACTTTAGCATTTTTAAAAAATTCTTTAAAGCAGTAAAGTAAAGAACACAATTATATCAATAAAAATATTCTTAAAATAAATTACATACATTTGTCTAGCGAATGTATTAAAAAATTTCAATGTTTTATTAAGATATAAAAAATTTAAAGCAGATCAAATAAACATTAAAAGAAATGTGACCCATTTATGAGGTTATTATTGAAATAACAGGTCATAACTCAAAAAGTATTCATCCACTAAGAACTATTTTAGTACGCTTCTTAAAAGTAGTATACATATCAGGTTCCAAAAGTTTCATAGAAATATATTTATTACATTTTGAATTATCAGACTCGGCATGATAGATTTTTCTCAATTTAAATGACCGCTTCTGATATATTAAAGACCCATTTTCGGTTTTTCTAATTATATGTAATTTATTGTAATCTGACCTCTTTGTAACAAAAACAATATGCTTTGTAAAGACAAAGTTTGCTCCATTCAGTAAAATAAAAAACCCAAAATACGTGTTTTAATAAAAATTCGGTCATTTCAACATGTTCGAAAATCTCTTAAATAACGCGTAAATCAATACATTTACATCCATAGAATTAGAAATTAATACAAGTATATTCAAAATATTTAAAAACCCTTAAAAAGGCCATGGAAGGTATACTTATCACCAAATTCATCCATAAAATCCTTAAAATATTTTTCTTTTTTTTTCATTTAAAATTCCTTTTGCATATTACAAACCTATAGCAAACCAATTTACAAAACATATTTTATATATATTTTTGTATTTACTGCATGTTAATACTTGTTTTCATAAATTTCATGGAATGTAATTGGTAAATATAGATTTTTAATTTCGTCAATATGAACGAATACAAATTTTATCTTTTCTGTAGTTCCTTATTTCATATTGTGTTATTGTATGTTATAAATTTTTTGTAGAGAAATATAAAAAAAGTTATTAAGCATAAAATCTCTTGCTCTTCTATAGTGTGTAATCGAGGATGGTAAAAGCATTTTTCACCAAAAAAGAGGTTTAAAATGAAATTAACTTTATTGAATAAGTTAAATATATTTCTTTTCTTATTTCAGTTTTAAAAATATTTTAACTAGAAACACCAGAGAAAAAACACCAGATAAAGAGTGCAACAGCGAATCTATTGCATCGTAACAGTCATACTAAAAATTCTATGGATCAATTTTTCACGCATGAATGCATATGTGGATATGTGTGTTTTTGAGTCAATTAAAACATTAATAAGTAGTAAGTACTTGTATTTATATTTGAGAATGATAAGTCACAGAACGAATAAATGATAAAAGGTATTTGGGTAATGTTAGTGTCGCATAACATTAATGTTGGTGGTGAAATTTGTCTATTAAACACGTGTAATGTGAAACAAAAATATCTACACAAAACCCTTTTTTGTGTGTGTGTGCTCCATATTGAGGAGTCTAACAATCGAAATAATTCTATTTCACTTCTTATAGTTAGCTAAATGTGTATTAATTAAAATAATTGTTCCAAATTGATGTACTAATGTGAAATCAATAAGCTAATCATCGTTGCAAAATCGATTCAAAGTATTCAATGAGCATTCCATCAGGCATTCACTAAAGAAGATTTTGTTTGCTTTATATACAAAATTCTACGTAAATCTTTTGTAGTAATTTCTGCGACGAGTTTCAAGTCAATATATAATAATTTAATCTGCAAGGTGAGAGATAACTGGAGTTTAGGACGTTGTCTTCTTTTTATCAAATGCGGGTAACTTCCCTTATATTTCTTTCGAGCATCTTTTGAAATTTCTTCCAAAGCTAAAGTTTATGTTTATAAGCTCGTTGAAATTTCAGAACACGTTTCTGTGAGTAAAATTCAAAATAGTGTGATATTTGGTGTTTGATTGATTAGCTAGTAAAGACTAAGAGCTAACAAGCAACACTATTTATTTTAACAGTAACTACTACACAAATTCTATACTAAGTTGATCAGTTAAACGTGAGTCATTACTAATTGGCTTCAGTTCATCTTTTTATAGATTTGACCCATTCGATCTGTATCGTTGACTCTGCTCTCTCTCTCTCTCTCTCTAGCACACACACACAGTCCGTCCTGTGTCTGGCTTGCTTTCTCTGTCTATTCTGAGAATCGCAGCTCACATCCTTCCCTCGAGCGCGCTCAGTCCCGTATCATGGCACCGGCTGTACTGCCATCCCATGGGGGCCTCATTTTAATAGGAATTTCTCTTTCTATTCGTAAATGTTTTATTTCAGTTATTTACTCAAGTTATATAGTCAAGTTTAGTTTACAGCTCCTTTTCATGATTTACAATGAAGAAAATTATGCATATAACACAGAATTTCTTAATCGATTCCAAACTGTAATACATCTTGACTTATTGACTGCAAATGCTGTGACATAATTTTAATTAATAATCAATTAATATGAAAATATTATCTTTTATCTAATATTTAGAATTCTATTACACATCTCTCAGATCCAGAATATAAACATTCCTCAACCTTTTAAAATTTTGTTTTTAATTATAATATTAAAATTTGCAGTAAAATATTTAAATGGCTAACTTCAAATTAATTCAAATGATAAGTTGGCATGCAAAACATTTAAAGAAATATATATTTTTGTGCTTCTTTGATTCAACTTAAATAATTTTATCTATGATTTGTGTTAAAAAATGTTATACTTTTAAGAAGAGGATGCATAAATAATGTGTTCTTTAAAAAAAGCCATAGCCTAATATAATATGTTTCTTAATTGCTGTATGACATGAAACTTTGCGAGAATTAGAAGAAAGAAAAATTAGAGAGATCACTCCCCAATACTGTACAGTACCTTTTTCATACTTTCTATTTATTTATTTCTCAAGGGTTTTACTGGAAAAGAGAAACAAAAAATATATAATTTTCTTCAGATATGAATAAAAAATTAATGACAAAGCACGAAAATACGAATTCTGATTTATAAAAAAATAATTCTAAATTCTTTCAATAACTGAAAGAAATTGGTGAGCGGTAACAAAAAATACACAGATGCTACGAAATACTAAATAAGAGAAATTAATTAAGTAATCAGAAGACTACCGAGTTTTTTATTTCCTTTTCAAAGATGAATTGAAGAATTTGCATTTACGAGCAAAGAAAATCAGACTTTCTTAAGTTTAATTTGATTTCTTTCTCTACTAAAAAAATGGTTTTGTACCAAAATGGAGATTTTAAGACACACTTTCTTTCTTACTATACAAATAATTTCAAAATAATAAAAATGCACCTTGCTAATTGCATTAGAAACTAAACACACAGAATACAATAGTAAAAGAATAATACAATAAAATAAATAATCTGAAATATTAATGAGTGCATTTCAGATTTTCCAAATAATTGTGTTGTCATATTTTAATAAGATGGTCATAAAAAACTTTTTCTGTATATTTATCTCTAGTGCGCGTCTCATTCTAAGGAATGGCATAAGTTTTAGCAAATAGGCATTACAAGATATTCAAGATATGGTATTAAAAGATATGAATAATAATAGATCAACTCTCACAGTTGAGGTAACAGTGACAAAATTCTGAAAAGTTCAGATGGCTAATCTACTTTTTGTCACCTAAACGTGATTGCCATTTAATAAAAAAACATAAAGTAGAGTTAGAAAGGCGCTTGTGAGACACAAAACAGAGCAGTACTAAACATAGAAAAAAGGATTGAAACAACTTTGGCATTCACCTGAATACGAATTTCTTTTTCATCGACTCAAAAAGTTCACTCGCCATATTTACTCTAAACCTAGCCTTCTGAACCTCTCTCAAGAACAAAAGGTCATCTTATTCTTGGACTGCGTCAACATATCTCTAATAGTGAAACAGCACAGAAAATTGGCAAAGCATTATTACCTGAGTAAATAAAACCCTCATAAGCACTGTATACCTAGTTTAGAAATCTCCGACTATAATGCCCGTGTTCTGTGTGAACTGTGTGGGATTTGGTATGCAAATTTAAAGAAAGTGGTTGAGCAAATAATCGATTTCTGCCTTGATTCCTTTTGGTTTCTGTCGTGGTTGTTGCAGAAGAACACCAGGCGATAGCGATGGTCAAAGGTGCAAATGCAAGTGAAGTTTAACGCATGCTCAGTGTGCCGAATTCGATTGTCCGTAAAGTTCTGACTGTTTCTCATATGCTTCCGTATCGGTTTTTAACATGTTCAGTTTCTGTGAATGGATGATCACAAGTACGACTGTGTTTTGCTGATGAATTATTCATCCATTATGACGCTGATGACAGTTGGCCTCTACAGATTCTATGGACCAACGAAGACACATTCCTCGTTGACTCTGGTAACGTTAATTAGAAATATTGCGAACACTGGGCAGATGAAACTCAACATGATGTAATCGCATTTCTATTATACTATGCAAAAATGATTTGTGATGCAAGGTAACAAGTACCACCTTCATCCTTGAGCCTTACTTGTTTTGGAAAAATATTACTGCTAACGATCTACAAAGTGTACGGTAATGACTGCTCGTCATGAATCAAAGTGGGCTTAATACATCATTCTCGAATTGTAGCACGAAGAAGTTATGTCTGCTTTTCTTGTATACAATATTGAACAATCCATCTTTAGAGAGTTCTGTCAAATTCTTTGTATACTTTGGTGTAACAAACTTTTGGTTTGTTTCACAAAACGCAACCCTTGGATGACAGAATCACCTTCATCTATTTTATGTTTCTTTATCCACCAAAATCATCAGCAAATATAACAATATTTCCTCTTAAAGCCAAACCAGTTAGGAAAACATAAAATCTGTAATTACTGACTTTCATTTCATGAACTGATACAATTCACTAGATTAATATTAAATTAAATATCGCAAATTATAAAAATTAGTTTTAAAACCTGTAACTCGCTTTCTATGCGAGAAATTCTAATTTATTTAATAATACAGCCTCATAATTGCTTTTCAGTTCAAATGGTTTTAGTAGAAGGTATGCTTAGATTCACACATCAAAAGTAAAGGAAATATTATTTTCAAACAAGGGAAATAAAGATTTTATATTTTCCAGGTTTAAAATAATTTACATGTAATCGTCTTAACTAATGCATTTCCTCGTAATTATTTCTCTTTTTTCTTTATTTAATATATTTTAATTTCAAATAACATTGATGCCTTAAAAAGAGCAATACAATATCCATGTATTCCATACGCCAATATTTCCTGTTCTCGAAGAAAAAGCAAAGTTTTTCTCTCTTTTCATATAAATTTATTATTTATTTAAAAGTGCTAATTACTTAATCAACCAATTTTGCGTCAAAAACGAGTTTTAATGAACCTTATTTTGTAAAAAAGGCGAGTACAGATTTGAAGCTGTCAGTGGTTCCAGATATTTAAGCTCTAAACAGAACATACTCAATGACATAACCCCAGAGGTTAGCAATAGAGTCACTGCTGCTGACAGATGTTTTATGGGCCTTAAAAATATTTAAAATCTAATTTCATTGGAAGAAAAACAAGACTACTCATTTACAAATCATTGATGAGACCCATTCTCACATATGCTGCAGAAACGTGGGCAATAACCAACAGAGACAAGGAGACTCTTGCTATAATTGAAAGAAGAGTCTTTAGAAGTATTTTTGAAGGTTTAAAATGTGATAATATTTAGAAAAGAAGAACCAATGTATAAATTCATTAAACTTTTTTAAAAACCAGATATTGTTTAATTCATTGCAATACAAGGGTTATAATGGGCAGGACACCTCATAAGATTGGACGGCAGTCGAGTCACGAAAAAGATCTTTGTGTGACCAGTCTATATGGTACTCAAATAAAAGGAAGACTCAGGTAGATCGATTGCCTAGAAAAATAAATGTCTGAAAACTATTAATCACAGAATTTGGAAAAATCAACCCAAGAACAGGAGAGCTTGGAATGGAATTCTTAGGAAGGCCCACCTTAGGCTGCTGTGCCTTTGAGAAAAGAAGGAAGGAAGGATTACTTAATCATGCTTTATTAATAGGAAAAGAGATAATTTTAACACTTTTTAAAATATTATTCCCTTAAAAAGCTATCTTTCGAAACTTTTGCAATTTATGAAATAGATTACTTTATATCTAAAAAAAGCAATTAAAAAACGATTTTATAATCTCAAAAAGAAAAACATGCATCGCGGGGAAAATTAATCTTGTATTCCAGATACTGACAATTTTAATATAAATTCCACAACTCAGCCATATTGAGAAATATAGTACGATACATTTATTTCACAACATCGACAGAACTACATAAATTTGCATTTATATTACCACACACTACAGACAATTCTATCTCTCGCCATAAAGAAACAAATCTCTCCTTGAAGAAATCTCCGAAAACACTTCTGCTATTATTTTTGTCTCAAATGAATTTTTGTTCCCCAGCAAATGAGATTTAACACCGATTTCTCTCTCTTCCCTTTGCAAAGAACAATAAAAATAGCTCTCATTTCGATTTGAATTTATGTGCAGACAAGCGATGCGTTAATTTCGTTTCGCTGCAGGCAATTTTGCTTTTGCAACAATTACTCTGTTTAATGAATCTTTGAGCCCATTAATCTCTTACCTCCGGTAGCTTATGTTGAGAGAAAAAAATGGTTTCACATTTTGTTCTTTATTTAATCATAAATTTAAACCGTGTTTAAAGAAAATTTTGCTTCGTCGAATTTATGTTTTGTGATGCTTTCTTTTTCATTCTAGATTTTTAAAAGTATATGAAAACCAATTAGTATTCAAATGTAATTATTACGATGAAGTAGAAACCTTGAAAATAGTTATGTAGGTATGCGAGATTAGAAACACGAAATATAAGATTATTACTTTTGTTTATCGCTCTTTACAATGTTTGTATGTTTTAATAAAAACGATACGACGAAAAAAAGATAATTACGTGTAAGAACATGATAAATTTGGTTTCTAAAATAGATTATTTTTGAAAGTGATACTATGAAAATAATTTTCTGCTAAAAATATACAATTTTGCGTGGTTCAAGCAAAATAACATTTCTCACGCAATAGTATTTATTTCTATGGTTTTAATAAGTCTTTGGTATATAATTACAACTATTTATAACAACTAAATGCCCTTAAATGTAAGAACAATACATTATTTGTGTTGCATTGAGCATTGTAATAATTATTTAATCACTTAACTGGTTTGCCCGCACTCCGTGAGGGGGACCGAAAGCTGGCTACAACCAATTTGCCCGAATACAGTACGGGGGCACTGATATTTTCTTCTTTCTATCTTTGTTTTGCACATATTTTTAATTCATATAGTGAGATTATTAGTGCTAGCATTTTTAAAAGATGAGGTTTGTCCATATATATATATATGACACTGAAATACTTCTGATATAAATTTTTTTGTAGTAAAAGAGAGAATTCTTGAAAATATTCGATAAAGAACAGGAATTAGCATGCCAATATGTGATTCGTTGCTTGAGAAGAAATGAAAATGGAAGGATAATCTAAAAAGCTGATGGCTGATGTTATCTCTGCCCCCATTGTAATTTTAAAACTTGGCATTAAATTATGCATCAAATTGCACACACAGAAAATCCTCAACCGTTTGAAAAAAGAGGTAAGAACATGAAATTTTTTTGTATGAGAGAAATTCTCTTAAGAAATATGAAACATTCTTCACAGCATGTAGAGTGAACTTATAAAAAGCAAACATGTAGGGGGGGGGTTCTGCAATTATAAAATTTGCGGGAAGATTTTAAAATTGAAAATTAAAGTATAATTCTTCCATTTTCGCATTCTCTTAAGTATAATGCTTAGTTATATGCAATAAAAAAATGCGTCCGCTTTTAGAACATTTTGGACAAAAAAATTGGTCACTTTTAAGAGGGTTAGTATATGTGACAATTGTAATCTAATAAAAGTGTAACATATAATAAAAAAAGTTCATATATATTACTTAAAAACAAAGAATAATTTTACTGGACTGAAAAAAGTATGAAACGATAATTGAATTGATCCGCAACATTTCTTCAGAAAATGACTGAAGAAATCTAAATCACTGAACATAATAATTACTTCAATGATTAAGAAAGCTCAAATAGTATCCTTTTCTTAACTGCAGTACAAATAAATTAAATTTGTTAATAAAAAACTCCATTACGTACATCACTCGATTTTCATATACATAAGAAAACACATTTCATAATAAATATTACAAGAAAAATATTTTATCACTTATAAATACTAGAGATATTAAACTAGCTTACTATTAATATTTAAATAAGATAACAATAAAAGAGATATAATTGTTATAATGCTGTTCAAGGGATGTTCATTAAACTTTTTAATTAATTAGATTTTGTTTCGCAACGTTACACGTTTAAAATAAACGAGGGCTATTCACAACGAAGTGCGTGATTTTTAACCGCAGTCAAGTGAATCTGTAGTCATCTGGAAAGTATCTCATTCTCCAAACTTCCGCACCAAGCAAAAGTGAGAACTTCTAGCCTCGTGCATCAGCCCCTCTACATGGCGCTAAGACAAGAATCTATGATTCAATGAAATAACTTCGGCCACGAGTTCATGGTCATTCGGATAGCACGGTTCTAAAATTAGTCTAGTGCTTAAATGAGGTTAAACATTTGAAAATGCCTGTTTTCTTATGAAAAATGAGTCAAAAGCAAACTTATTTTGAATTTGATTTTGATTATAATGTAAGTTAATAAATTCATATTTCCCATTTAATATGAAAAACTTATAAGCTATACGTAAAATTTAAACATTCAAGTATTCTTACCACGTAGTGACTCGTGTTACTATAGAATTGCAGAATAAAAAAAGAGTTTATAAATTTTTGGTATGAAACTAAATTAACTTTTCTTCGTGGTTGAGATCTTCTTAGAACAAACTTGATTTCATTTTTGTAATATTGATTCAATATCAAAAGCAGCTTATTACCCTAAGTATGAAAAGTAAAAGAAAGGGATCCAATCTTCTTTTAATTTGCTTTGGGGAAAGAAGTATTAAGAAATTCTATTTTCCCCCATATAAAACAATTTTGTCTCAAGTATTTTTCAAACTTTTTAAAGAGAAAATATAAAGAATGGGTAACAAAATTTTATGAATTTTTGTAAATATTTGCTTATTTCTAATTGAATCTATGTCATTAAAAGTGTGTAATTGTATGCAGTATATTATATGTAGTTAAGAATTACGCATATAATTTTTGCCTATTCCCCCAAATATTTCTTTGTTGATTACTGCATATAAAAAGAACTAGATTTTTGTTTCTCTTATATCGTATTTAAAAATATTTCTTTACCAAGAAACGCATATAAAAAACATCCCTAATTCAAAGGTTAAAATTTGGAACAATTCCAGACATAATAAGGAAAAAAGTTTTCAAAGTTAATTTTATAGTGGTTACTTTTTTTAAACAAAAAATTTGTTGTGTGTAATTTTTACTAAAAAAAAAGGCAGATAAAAAAAACGTAAGCCAATTCCTACTTAGGTCGAATAAAAAAATATTATTTTTAGTTACTTTTTATTAAATAATTATAATTAATATAAATATGTATGGACATATGACAGAATCACATTATTAAGTGGCAAAATACAAAGCGACTTTCTTTACAATTTCCCTTTCTATGCATGGTGTTTTGTTATTAAGAGCATTTATAACCTCGTGCACCACAAAGTATCACACGAGGGCTTACATCGACGTACGGGTGAAGCACACATCACAAACAAGAGAAGGATTATAACACAAACATCAATGTCTTACCCGGGATTCGAACCCAGACCCTACAGCACCGCAGTCAGCGTTACTAATCACTATACCGGATGGTTGATATATGGTGTTGAACTATTATTTTTGTTTGTTACAATTAATTATTAATTAAATTTAAATATTCTAATAAAATAGTATAGTAAATACCTTCTCAGAAACTAGGCTATCCCAGGTGGGATTAGAACCCATGACCTTTGGACCAGAAGTTCAACGCGCTGTCCATTGGGCTACAGGGACACAACCAGCAATTTTCCTTTTTATATTGTGTCGGACTATTATTTTATTGCTAGTTACTATTTATTCATTAATTTAATTTAATGAATTAATTAATATTTGAAAAAAACTGTATTAACACATCAAGTGTCATCCACTACAAGTTTTATAAATGTATTTGAACTTGAATAGATGAATAGAAAGTATTGTACTGACGGTTGAAAGTTTGAACAATATATACACTGGTGTCCAAAAGTTAAGCATAAATCGTAAAATGCAAAAAACAAGGAGTAAGTATTCGTAAAATTATTCCAAATTTCTTGCGGATATTAATTGGGTGAAGAAGAAACATTGGGTTTATGCAAAACTTTTCAGTCGACTATGTCCTGCGCGAAACACCGGCGCATGTCGGAACGCGGAGAAACCGATTCACGCAGCATAGGCAGTTCAGACAAGTTTCGTGCAACTGCTGTGCGAAGGAACGTTGTTAACCATCAAACAAGGTAAATGATGGCACAAAGACGGCAATTGGACATGTTTACGAAAGGAAGAATTGTTAGAATGTTGTAATTTTCACGATCACAAACCACAATGTCTCGAATTCTGAATGTGGACCAGTCTGTGATCTCAAGATTGTGGCAGAGGTTTCAGAGGACGAGAGATGTTTCCCGACAACCAGTATCAGGTCGACCAAGAGTCACAACCCCTCGCCCACACGCCTTATTAAACTGCAGCATCAGTATTTTATTCAATGTTTTCTTTCATATTTTCTTCAAAGTGTGAATCCTTGCTATGCTCAGTTTTCTTTCAAACTGCTACTTTAGATAGTAAAATTTATTATTATCATTCTTTTGATTTGCTTCCTTATTTTTAACCATTTTACACTCGCATATCACGTTTCCCGCCATTCTGATTAACGGTTCCTTCTTTATTCACATAATTATCAATCATGCTTAACTTTTGGAAACCAGTGTATATATATACATATATTGGGAGAGAGTGAATTAATAGTAGGAATTGAAAAAAAGATTCTGAAATTAATTTTATAGTAGCCATTTTTAAACAAAAATGTATATATATATATATATATATATATATATATATATATAAGTAATTTGTAAATAACTCCTAAAATGTAGTGAGTAACTATTCCCTCTCTCTTCATCTCCAAGATTTGAAAGCAACGGATAATTTTTTCAATTCCTACTATTAGCTCACAATCTCTATATATTTATTTGTTTGTTTATTTATTTATCTTAGTGGAATTTTCAATCGTTAATAAAATACATTTTAAAGCACTCAATTGATCTGAAATTTTATATACATGATTATTTTGGATAACAATACAATATTTTAATTGTAATTAATAAAGATTTATTGATTAAAACTAATTATTCAAAAAATTACAAATACAGTTACGTTGGCATCATTTTTGGTGACTTAGCGATCCTTTTGGCGATTTGTGTCAAAGCTTGAAAAAGTCTTTTTCTCACGTTTTAAAGTATTCAGTTTAACTGAAATTTTATATACACAATTGGTTTGGCTGACAATACGATACTTAAATGATAATTATTAAAAATTAATTACCACTTTATGCTGTGATTCTGTCATATGTCTATACATATTTATATTAATCGTAACTATTTAATAAAAAGTAGCTTAAATAAAATGTTTCTTTGTTGATCTAAATAGGAATTGACTTAATTTTTTTTTATATTACTTGTGTGTGTGTGTGTGTTTTTATTTCTAAGAAAACACAAACAAATCAGCTTCATAATATCCAGAGTCTTTCAGAAGCTAATGAAAGAAGACAATCATATCCATGAAGGGGACGTAATTAATGCGGTCATTGATCTTCCCCCAAAGAACAAGCAAAAGATAGACTTCAACACAAGATCTGTCACTTGAAGGATTAGATGAGACCATCTAATTGCGGTCGAACGCAGTAATTAATGAAGACAGGCGGGAGCACCACGATTCAGACTTGGCCAGACTTTCCACCAACTCTTTTGTCTCCAATGACATCACATTTGTCCCACAGGTCTACCCAATAAATAAAATTCCGCTATCGCGAATAAAAGTCTTTTGGAGAAGGAACCCGGCGTGTTGTTATAGATGGAACAACATGGTTTATTCTCTCTTGCACGAAGTTCTTCGACTGGAAGGCCTTTGCTTAAAAGTATTCGAATTTCGAAAAGTAGCGGTGCAGGAAATTGGCTATAAATTCCTTCTAGGAAAGCTTTCAGAACTGGAGAGACGTAATAAACGTTACGGACTGTCTGAGGGTTTCTTCTTCTTTATTTCTTACTTTTTCTTATTTCTCTTCCTCGTCAGAAAGTTTCGTAAAAGATATCGCACTTTGATATGTTTTCCGGAAACTCTAAAATGCGTTCTCCTGAAAGTTTCGCATCTACCGCGACTATAATGGGGACGACAAACTTGCCGAGCATTCCTGTCGGCTTTTTGGATCAGAATTTCATGCGTTTGAGTGTCGATGTTTATATTTATGGCGTTTTCTGAACTACATATTTCAGGATAAAATGATGTCTGGAGAGGAAAAGAAACAATTTTTAAGTATAGATAGGGATGTGTTTGAAAGATTTTTCTCTTTTGTGTCTTGTACGGAAGAATAATTTCAAAGAGGAAAACTTTATAATTATATATATAATATATATATATATTATATATATATATATAAAGTTTTTCCTCTTTGAAATTATTATTCTTCCGTACAAGACACAAAAGAGAAAATATATATATATATATATATATATATATATATATATAATGCTCTCTTGCGAAAAGTTTAGCAATATATTTGTATTAAGAACTTTTAATATTATTCTTTTTATTTAATATTATGTTTTTTCTGTAATAATATCGCATAAATAAATACAAAATATTTATAAAGAATATGGTGTTTTCAGTATTATATTATGTTAAGTATAGTATATTTACTAAGAACAGCAAATTATTCTGAATGTATCATAATAACTCTAAATATCACATGTTAAAAATTTAATGAATGGTTAATTTTTAGTTTGATTATACTTAAAATCAAGTAAGTGAAACAAACCTTTATTTCAATATTTGAAGAAAAATTTAAACTTAAATTCACAATAAAAAAATCAATATTTAGTTTTAGGGATCTTTTTATAGAAACATTGCACAAATTCTATTAAGAATAATTTTAAAACATATGTGTCATTAAATCTTTTGTTTCCTAAGTGTTTTACATGTTGTTTTAAGCTTTCGGGAAATGATATTGTGTGTTCGAAGTATAAAAAAACTAAATTGCATCGTTCATATATTTTTTGAAATGATTGAATGTATGCATCACCGTATAATAGATAAACAATTTATAATAAGAATATGAATGAAAAAAAACCAAATATCTAATTATATAAAATATAGAAATTGAACTTGAAGAAGGGGAACATTTAAAAAAAAACTTCTAATGTATGTATTTTTTCAGATCAAAAAATGTTTTAGTTATAATTATTCACTTACTAATGAGAGAGAGAGAATTAATTAAAAGATAATTTGGAATAAAAAAAAAGAAATAAAGATAAAATAAAGATTTTTTGCTAAATTATTAAATTGTATCCTTTATATATATATATATATATATATATAATTTTGGTTTCCAAAAACAATAAAACTCAATCATTTTGATAGTATAATTGCCTAGTCCAAGTGTCATTCAAATAGTTCCATTTAAAAGTTCGCGTTCCTTTTGTTAGCATCAAATTAATATCATACTTAAGAAATTTAGGACTTTTGAAAAATATGAAGTTTACTTAAAAAAGATCCCTTGTGCAATTAATGCAATTAATGTCTTAGGTACAACTTTATAGTTGTTTTATTAAAAAAAAGCCAAAACTTTAGGACATATATAAAAAACATTTATATATATATATATATATATATATATATATATATATATGTGTGTGTGTGTGTGTGCGTGTGCGTGTGCGTGCGTGCGCGTGTGTGTGTGTGTGTGTGTGTGTGCGTGCGTGTGTGTATATACAAGATCACACAAGCTTCTGTATTTTATGTAAAGATAATTCATCTGTTTGCAAAATAGACTAAGTTAGCAATTTGTAATCATGTTCTTGTAGATTCAATTAACTTCAAAGTTGGAAAACTAAAATAATAACCATTTAACTCAAAAAGAAATTTTAAAATCAAAAAATAAAAATTTAATTAGCGAAAAAAAAACTTTCAATTGTCCTAAAGCGAATATTTTTTGAAAAAATTATTTTATTGCTTAATACTTTTGTCCAACATTTCTATGAGTACATTAGCATCTATTTCCAACACAATGGACAAATATGGTCATTAGATTTTATTTTTGACATTTTAAAACACGTAAAACTATATTGGTTTCATTTCTAAAATTTTTGGTGTAGGTGCAAATTAGATTCATGCGACACTTTCTTCAGATGTCGAATAAAACACTTTATTTTTAATTTTAATAAAATATCTTATTGTATTTGAGAAGCAATGGTTCATTTTAAAGTTCACACATAAAGTTTTATTCAAATTAAATAGAATTAGAAGAGAATGAGAGAAATAATTAGAGGCGCAACAGCATAGATAAATGGAAAAGATGTATGCCTGTATATTTTAGAATTTAGTATGAGAAACATCAGTCGAAATATTTTTATAATATGGGAATAGTAGTTTATTTAGTTTATAATAGAATTTTATAATAGTTCAGTTATTATAAAATTAAAAGCATATTTTATACGATCCATATAAAAGATATAGTATCATCAATTTAAAATTGCGCTAGATTAATCAGCTATCATGTTCTCTAGACGAGTAATACAATATGGCACTGACAGTACGGCTTTTTAAATAAATGTATTGAATTACAACAAAGTATATAGATTTCGCTCATTTATCATACATGTATCTTTTAACATTTTACTTCCTAAAAATAAAAATATTTTACTTTCCTCAACAAAAACGAGATTTCGAAACATTCTTACATGTCAAACTACAAATCCAATACGAAGGGCGAACAATAACAGAATATATGGGTTCTTATTGCAAATCCCCAAGGTCTATGAGAATGATCAATGCACTTGTTTACCACCTACACTCTTCGCAATAATTCACACACACATACCCCACTTTATCCGTCCCTCTCGAAAAAACACTGCCTCCGAAATGATCCCCGTATATCACGAGGCCGTATTCATACCTCTCATTTATTGATGTTTACATCGGCACGCTGCCCACGTCGCTTTCCCCCAAACCCCTTATCACGTCCAAAAATGAGATCCATTCATTTCATTCCACGAAACTCATAATTTATTTTAAGTGGCTATCTCTCCCGATCCGAATTCCGGGAGAGAAGGAGATCCACCCTCCCCTGTGCAGACGATTCCCGAAGCTTGGAGAGTAGCGCAGGGGTAGATCTGGAGCAGACACCGGTTTATTCTAGAGGTCAGAATAAATGGAGCGGAACTTGAGATGCGGAATGTTTGACCACCGCGGTGATTTATACAAACCTTTCGAATCGCATCGAAGTGTTCTGTGGGAGGGTGGAGCATAAAGAGAGACAGTTTTGATTTATTTGCGGTGTTCAATGGGACGAGCCGACGATAGCTTGTTGCATAATGTACACAGATTTTGCCATTTGCTAAGCATTACTGGCGCCATTTGTGATCCTAATACCTGTAAAAAGAATGCATGGGAATATTTCGAAAAGATAATTCATTAGTTTTTGAACAAAGAGTGGGGCAGTTCTAAGCATTAGAACAAATTCCAGATCTCTAAATTGAAAAATTAGGGGATATTTACAAAATAAAATTTTAAAAGCTGTTGAATACCTAATGTGGGAATTTAAAGTACTTAAGTACTATGGCAACAATCGTCAACTTTATTAATAACTCGCCAAGTTGGCAATCCCGATTTCCTATGTGTTGTACGCGCTGAATTGGCAACCAGGTGCTTCGTTTCATATGTCGCCAATAGGTTGCGATAATACATAAGTACCAAGTTTAACCTTTGTCGAATAAAAAGGCTGTATGTATGTATGGAATCGAAATATAATTTTACTAAAACTAATTAATTTAAGAGGAGGACTTTTACAGACAAAATATTTCGAACATAAATTTTAAATTATTTATTCGACATCAACACATTTTAAATGATTTATTCGAATATTGCATAAAATGCAATACTATGCAAACACAACATACTGAAACATACTTACAGTTATTAAAGTTGAACCTTGAAAAGAATAGCATCAAACAGCGCAGCATTCAAGATATCCTAATGCTCCAAAAACAAAAATTTCATTCATTGAATTTCCAAATATTTATCTCCATTCCTACATTCGAATCATATCGAACTTAAACTGGCAGAAATATTGTCGCCAAATATTTGAATATACATCAATACTGGCAGAAAAAACTGTAGCCAGATGTGAATATATAGCCATTGCAAACAGAAAAAATTGTTGCAAGATATTTGAATGCTACTCTATTCAAGTAAAGAGATAAAATAAATGCAATTTAAGCCAAGTGACAGTTAGATATACTGTTGAACCTGTTTTTGTGGGGTAGATAGAAACCGCATAAAAAACGCACAAAAATATTCATAAATTCTTACATGAAACAAACTAATTCGTGGATATACTACAAAAAAACATTTTTTATGAGGTAGATAGGGACTGCATAAAAAAGTCGCATTTATAAAATATAACAATTATTTACAGAATTTATTCAAGAGTACTTCCATAACAAAATAAGTAATTAACTATTACACATGGAACATTTTTAAAACATATAGTTTCTCATTGAATATACGGATAAGTGTTCAAAATGCACATACATAATTCATTGCTACTCATAGTAATCCAAAGCAATGTAATGAATAAGTTCAAAATCGCTTTCGTCACTTGAAGGTGCAATTTCAATTGATTTATTTTTTGACAACATAAAGTAAGAGATAAGTTTTTGTGACGAAGGTTGTGGGTGGTTAGCTGCTTGTTAATGTCACGATAACCAGCTATACATGATTGAAGCCCTTTTTGGAATTTTATACTCCTTTCTCTTAATTGATATCTATTTTAAGAAAATGCTTTTCCAAATTGTTAGAAAGCTGGATCCCCGCAAATTTTTATCCGCTCTCAAAGAATCCGGTTATTCTTGTCCGTCTTCATAATTAATCAAATTATTGATAATGTCAATGTCATTGAAAGTTTCGTCTTCAATCAAGCGCGTGCAGCTGGAGCGTTGAGAGAAAGCAACTGAATGCGCATTATCGGGAGACTGTTTATAACAAATGAACAGAGCGTCTTGAAGTGTCTACATTTCAGTGGTGTAACATACACCCCCGCTTCACAGGAGAGGACAGCATTTTAGGGGCCCAAGGTCTGACTTACGCTAAATACGTATTTACCCAATTTATAAGATGTTGAAGGCAAAACCTGACTTTCAGGGAGGAGGGGGTCCTAATATTCTCCGTTACACCACTGGTAAATAGATAGATAACATTACAGTAGCGCCAAAGCCATTGAAATTCATACACCGCATAAAAAAAGACCGCACAAAAAACAGGTTCTACTGTATTTGCATACATAAATAACAAATGAAAACTGAAACGCATTAATTCAAAACATATATTCAGTTCACAATCAAACGTCTAATTTTTTTATTTGTTTTACCGCCATTGGATTTCCTTTCTAAAGTAACTTATAAAATTCTTCATATAATGAATACAACCCATCGTTCATTCTTTTAAACTGATTTTTATAACACAAAATGAAAATATATATATATATATATACTTATTCTTAATTTGTGAATAATCACTATTTAAATGAAGATGTCATATTAAAAAAGTTTGAACAAAAATCAGAAAGATGCGTAATTCCATTGTTTATATGGTTAAGTTTAAAAAAAATAATAAATAGCTATACACACTTTGTTTTACTAAACATGTAAAAATATTTAGAAAGAAAGATAAACTATAATTAGGGTTATATAATTACAGAGGGTTCCTTTTTGTTTAATAATTTTACTATTATTTAAATAATTTTTACTGTGTATGATTATTAAAACCTATCTCTGATTTTTTTTTTAATTTCATTATGCTCAAATTAAAAATACTTTGTATAATATTTAAAGATTTATATATTGAATTTCTTCATAAAAATAATAAATATTTCAATATGAAAAACAAATTCCCTCTTTCTTTTCTCTAAAGAAGTTACAAAACAAATGTTTAGTTTCATTAAATTTATAAATTGGTCTTACATAATGTTATGATACCCACGGTAGCCTAATGGTCAAGGTCATAAATACATGGCTGGCGTGTCATTAGCTCACTGAAGACCTGCAGTAAAAAGGAGGCAATCACACGTTTAAAGATATCGAGGCTCAAACGTCCTTTTTGGTGTGGTGTGGAAGTTAGGAGAAGTGGTGCCAGCTCAAGTATCATCCTCGTCACAAAATTTCGGGATCCGTCTCTCCAATAGCCATAGTGCAGTCTTATGAATTGACGTTAATATAACTTTTCCTTTGTGTATAATGTCATGCCATATACTATATAAACCACTAAATAGAAATCTATGAAACTGCGTAGTATACTAATTTTAAGGGGACAAAGTACGATTTACGCAACAATTTATAACTTAAGGATTTTTAAAATTTGTTTGATTGCCTGCTATGAGGGTATATTATGCGAAACAGATTTTGTGCTCAAAATTTCATGAAAATCTGGTCATTTAATTTTTTAACGAAAGAACTTAAAATCTGTGAAGTGATTTTAAAATGCTACTCTTCCTCTACAAAAATTTACGTACAAGCATGAAATTGATTTACAAGTACGTCAAACAATGCATAACAAAAGTTGGTATGGGTTTTACGATAACATGATTGTGGTATTCATACAATACCTCTTTTTATGAATGCTTATTGAAAATTCCTTTAAAAATGTATCAATTCTGAATTCAATTATTTCTTAAAAAATAAGTTTTGCTTTGATTCAAAAATGCATACCAACTTTTTTACGTGTACTATTGGTAATAGGTAAAAAAATCAAAGCATTAGGCACAATATAAAAAAATCCTTAGCATTTTAAATGAAGACAAACTAGTTATTTTATCTTTCTGAGACAAGTAAATTTAAAGTTTTGATTTGCCATAGGGATGTGAATAAAAACCAATGTAAAAGCTATCATAATTCTGCGTTTCTTAACCCTTAGCTTACCACTGTTGCATTTCTGCAACATATGATTTATTTTAATTTAACAGACTCAATATTTTTTTAATTACTTACAAATCACTTATCTGAGAAAAAAAGATTACTGCAACGAAATACATGCTAGTTTTGTCTCTAGATGAAGATACATTTTTTCCAGAAATCATAACAATTATAAAACGCTCAGATGCCTCAAGAACTGTGTTTTTGCTATAAAAAGAATCCATTATATTTTATGCTTCCTCTTGTTTATTGACGAAATAAATTATCAGGTAAGAAATTTTAACATTTTATTATGAATAATAAAATCTTCATATAAAAATAAAGTTCTGTAATTTACAGCACTACTGCGCAATGTTGTACTTTTGCAACAAACAAAAAATGACTGAAATTCAAACTAAAACAGCTTAATTTTTTTAATATATTTTCCCCTTTTACTATTACTTGAAAACTAGCTGATATAATTTTTCCAAAGAAATTTTAAAAATTGCGAAGTTAAGGGTTAAGTTTAGAGCTTACAACTTTTGTGAGGTTATAGAAAAGTATATAAAGAATAATTTAGACTAAAAAAATTAGATTTGATTTTTTGACCGATTTGGGTCAATTTTATTGTACTGTTTCTCCTTAAAACGTATAAAATAAAAATAATATTATCATTATCTGAAGTAAAAGATATTTATGAATAAGAAATTTATATTTTTAATTAGAATTTACTATTATCTTTATTTGTCATGCATATAAAACCTATATATATTCTTGCACATAATTATTGAGTTGCATTTTTAATGTATGGACAATTTGATTACATTTTACCGACATTTAAATAACCAATCACTAGGTAGAATTTTTTTAAATAACTTTATGCATCATTTAAAGATATAACGTTCTCACAATTTAAATCTTCTATGCAATCACGCAAGTTTTATAATTGAAATCCAATCATTTGATTCTTAACATAAAATATTGCAACTAAAGTTCTTAAACTTTCTAAAAATAATTTTACGATTATATAAATTTGAGAAAAGAAGTTGAGAGGGAAGTTTTCCCTTTTCATTTCAATTTACCCTGAAAATTTCGCGATCTCTATGAATTTATTATCACTATCATAGCATTAGATGGTTCTATAAATGATATCAAATAACATCGCACTACTTTGGATTTTGTTTTTCAGTTTTAAAATATTATATGGGGAATCACATATAAATTCTATAATTAGTTAGTAATTATTTATTCCAATTATGTGAGAGCTCTTTCTTTTTGCACCAACGAGATTTTGACTTTCTGCCTCATGTAAATGAATTATCACATTATTATATTTCCTATTTAAAACTTTTATAATCCCTGTCTAGTTTTATCTTTTCTGAATTCAAGCTCTTATTTGAGAAGTTTCATACTGAGATTTCTATTTAAAGCATTTTTAATGTTAACATTGAAGTCACCCAAGCTATCAAAGAGATGTTTTCTTCATTTATTTATTAAAAGAGCCATTTATCTTCGCTTGAGAAATTTTATGATATTTTTCAAATTACTAAAATTAATAATTCGAAACTTTACAAGAAGTTTTATACCTTCTTAAAATTTATGAGTTTCCTAAAATGATTCTCAAGTTTTAATGTATCATATTTCTTACTGGAAATACGCTTTTGATTGAAGAATCGTAATAATTTTTATTCAAATATTTTGGTGAACAGTACTTGTCAGCAGATTTTTTTTTGTTTTTAGTAGATGCATGTTTTTGACATGCATGGCATGTTTTTAGTCACTCAATACATTAAATGTCATCATAAACATGTAGTTATTTAAAGAGTGCACACACACACACACTATCTTGATTATCATTCACTCTGATTTAGATGAATCTTTACATACATATATATATCATATAAAATCACACATATAATTTTTCTTCCTGGACTTCAAAATGTTAAAAAAAATGTATTTATTCTTAATTTTTCTATTACTGTAATTATTTGATATTTTTCCTAAAATTTTCGTGTAAGATATTTTCTGAAAGAAAGAGCTTAAAATATTTCTCAAAGATAATAAGCATAAAAACATTGATTATTTTCTTAAGTTTGCCATAAAAGAATCATTCTGAAGTTAGTATTTCGCTTATTACCTTACAGGATCTCAAAATTAAGCATCATGAGTGAGTTGGTAGAATGTGATGAAAATTGATACATAGATAGAGAATGAATTCGTAAATAAGAGATTTTACTTACAAAACTATAACTTTAATAAGCAATAGAAACGTTGGAGGATCAGAAGAAGCCTCTCCTAGTGTAAATTAAACTCTAAGAGACACATTTATTATTAGCAAGTGAGAAGAAAATTCATATGATCTCAACATCCTCCATTGTTCATCCTCCAACTAAGACTAAGGCAGATAAATTGCAAAAATTGAATGCAACAATTTAACAAGAGATATGTTCTTTAACAATAATGGACACATTTTAAACTGTTTTTCTGAGTTCTCCAGACTCTTACCCGAAGTTTATCATTAGAAAAATGGTACTGACACTTGTTGCTGAATATCACATTATGTTATTCATTCGTCTAAATGACACGATTCCGACACAATTGCAATCATTTCCGTCATTGAGGACGCCAATGGTATTCTTCTTTAGAGCTGATTGTGTCCTTTTTTTTAGCCAATCCTCGTGGAACTGTTCTCTGAGATATTGAGCATCCAAAGCTCTTAACATATCCTTCAGAAAGCCAAAAATAGTTGATAGAGGACCCGCTATCGCAACCCTTCTGTTCCTTCAATCATCACGTTTTATTGTACGTTTATATGGTCTTTCGGATGATATTTATTTCGTTGTTTAATCCATCCTGTTTAAATTATATGCACAAAGAACGAATTTATATGTGTTTGTGCAGCGATACAGCATTGCGTAAGTCTGCAGTATGACTTATCGCAAAATCATTGGATTAACAAACTTGCCTTCATTGTCTCATCGATACTTTTCTATTCTTTTCTGTATCATAGAACTCTAAATTATGGATTCCCTTGGCGGCAGAGAGTAGAGACAGTTGGTTCATTCGCCATTTTTTCCCCTTTCAGCTCGTGCTAAACACTCCAGGTATGTGTTTTTCCCTGCAGTTACACTATCCTTGGGGAAAATTGAGTTTTACAGGAAAGTTCGCTTTCCAGCATGGATTTAAATTAGATTATCATTAATTGCAGAAAATGTGAGGAGTGTTACCAGATTGGCGTTACATTTGGTGACAAATTATATCGTCAATGAACTTTCGGGAAGTCTATGGAATCGACTCTCTTGGAAATTTCCATGAGGTTATATAAAGGACCATTGAAACAGCACTGGAGTCAGTCGAGTTTAGAATCTACTTGTGCGTTGACTGCGATAAGACAGAGACTTTCTCTGAGTTCCTGTGCTAGTAGAAATGTTCTAGAAACCCATTTTGGAGTGCTGTAAAACTTGTTTGTAAAGAGAGTGAGTTTACCAATACGGTTAAACCTGTTTTTGTGCGGTAGATAGGGACCGCATTAAAGAAATCGCACAAAAAAAGATATTCGAAAATTTCATAAATACTTACATATAACAATAAATTTTGTCGACATACTACAAAAAACTTTTTTTCTGCGGTGGAGAGGGACCGCATAAAAAAGTCACACTTAAAAAATATGTCAGTTATTTATGAAATTTATGAGAAAGTACTTCCAAACAAAATAAATAATTAAACTTGACATGTAAACATTTTAAAAACATTTAATTTCTCATTGAATACAAGGAGAAATTTTCAAAATGCCCACACATAATTCACTGCAACTCATCGTAATCAAAAGTGCGCCTGTTACTGTGATGAATTAGTTCAAAATCGCTTTCGTCACTTGAAGATAAAATTTCAATTAATTTAATTTTTGGCACCATAAAGTAAGCTATAAGTTTTTGTGACAACGGTCAGTTGGTCAGTTGCTTGTGAACGTCACGATAATAAGACATGCATGATCGAAGCTCTTTTTTTGTAATTTCAAACTCCTTTCGGGATAGTATCTATTTTAAGAAAATGCTTTTCCGATTAGTTGAAAGCTGGATCCCAGCATGTATTCTATCCGCTGTCAAAAAATCCTGTTCTTCATATCCGTCTTCATAATTTATAAAATTATTAATAATTGGAAGCTTCGTCTTCAAGCAAGTGCGTGTTCCTAGTGCGTTGAGAGAAAGCAATAGAGAACGTGCATTATCGAGAGATGTTTATAACCAATGAACGAGCGTCTTGAAGGGTATGTATGTGTATTGATAGAATACATTACAGGGTTGCCAAAATCTTTGAAAGATCGCACACAAAAAATTGTACAAAAATAAAATCGCATAAAAGAGGACCACACAAAACCACAGGTTCTACTGTACTATAAATAAGCTGTTATAATATTTCTTTGTGCATATGCCTCAATTTGTATTCGAGTAGTTATTTGCTCGTCCTTGTCCAATAATAAATCTACTATTATTGAATTAATTGGAGTAGTTAAATGCTTTACACCACTTTAATTTGCAACAATACTTAACCTTCTTGATTTTCTGATTATCTGTATAGTTTGTCAGATCTGTATTCTGTAGAGTTTACAAATTACTTTAGTTAACGAATTTTCGTGATTTTGCATTTTCAGTGACGGTCAGTGTATAATTAAAAGTAAAATACTGAATTCAGTTTATTGCAATTCATTTATGTACACATTTTTTTGATTCATAAATTTTATGTTCACTACTTTTAACCTACCATTTTACTTCACATTTTAGAATGATGATTTGAAACATGATGGTTTGCAAAACATTATTTGATCCATACATAATTTGTTCTACTTCTCTTGCTTCTAATAAAAACTGCATAGAAATTCCAAATTTTTTATTTCATGTAAACTTAAAAAGCTCATGTGTGATTTAGCTTTTAAAATAAACTATTTCTTGTTAGCTTAAAAACTCCAAGTGAATAACACTCCTAAAAAGTGAATGAAAAAACTGCATGATATCCACATATACACACAGCACATATTATACATATCATAAAATATTGATATTCGTATTAGAAATAAATAATTTCAACTGATAAGAAAGGCAATATTTTTAATATACTTTTTTCTAAATTTGCAGAATATCAAAGTAAATCATTAATTGTTATTTTTAATGAACGCTTTACTGAAGCGAAAAACTGCTAAAAGAATTTGCGAACAGGATTAGATAGAAAGTTTTCAATCTGTACGAAATATTTTGGTTTATATTTTGGTATGCTTTCTTTCTCTCTTCTCCTCCCTTCTTCCAATACACCACATACACGTGCCTATGTGAAAAATGGTGGAATTGGAAAATGAATCACGCAACTTTCAACCGATAGTTAAGGGGTTAAAACCATCATTAAAAGTCGATAAAATTCTGAACTCTCGTCAGCACACCGTTAAAAGCTCATAAATGTAAATCCATTATAAACTCGTAACAAAATTTTCATAAAGTTTTATTAAATATAATGAAAATGCAAAAGCAATTTCAAAAACTCTTTCTAATATTAAAGAGTTTGTTTATTATATCGATTAACCACACACAATAGCAACATTTCCGAGTTGAACTAGAGATTCAGTCAAAAATTTCGATGAAAACAGGAACTGCACCAAAAAGCCAAGACATGACTTTCATCTTTTCACTCAGTTTTTCCTTGAAAATAATTAAGGGTCACATCTAACCTGATTACCGGAACTATTCTTACGTCCTGCAAACTCTTCAAGACATTTCTCCAAACCCGAACCATTCCAGGCTGCAATTTTCTTTCTAACTTGTTAATTACGGCACTTCCTCGTGCTTGGAAACTCCAGAAAATGAAAACGGAAAGAAGAAGAAAGGCAGCAGATTAGAGGAACTTCAGTTCTTCTGATTTGCCGTGTTGTGACGAGGTGCATCTCGGTTGTTCGTTGACTGTTTTCGAGGATCTGACGAAAAGATTGGTTCATTTGCTAGTGTGTACGAGATTTGCCTTTTTTATAAATATTGTAATGAAAGTTGGCAATTAATTGAGAAGCGATTGTTGAAAGCAAAGTTAATTACATTTTATTTTTAAACAAATAAGGGTAAAAGCATTCGGGATAAGGGAAAGGTATATATTTTTATATGTAGAACACTGATACATGTCTTCTCAAAAAAGTAGAATTCAAAATCATTTTGAATTCTTTTGACGATGATGTATTTTTAAAAAAAGAGTTCAGTAGATGTGAAGCATCTTTGCTTGTGTCAAACAATAAATCGATGTATTATTTTAGAATCAAAGTTTGAAACATAATATTTGGTATGATTATTCTTTGAGTGAAAATTTTATTAGCTTGCACTTCGCAAGTTTAGTTTTTAAAAAATATTATTCAAAATATCATATTTAAAAAATTCAAGCTACTGATCATTAAGATATATAAATTTTTTGAACGGTTCATGGCATTATTTTACAATTTCAAAATCATTGTTAGCCTTAACTTTATTCACAGAGAAAATCTCAAAAATTATCAATAATTACACCAAAATTCATTTTTTGCTTCCCTATTTCCTTTTTGATGCAATCTGGATATAAGCATGAGATATATTTATTGAAAAAATATTCAAGACTAAATAGCTTCAGCAGAATATTTACTCGCGTAATGCAATTCACATTAATTCAGAATAATTAAGAAAATGCAATAATTAACTTTAAAAGAATCAATAGCAGTCACAATAAAAAACGAACGAACTTTACTCCACGAAATACCTTGAAACAACAAAATTATAACTGTATCCCCTTAGAGAACTATTTAATAATTTAATATATAACTAAAACTCCCCCCTTATTAATTTTAATATCACTTTTGTCTCTTAACTTGTTTGTGTTTAGAAAGTAATCAGGTAAGGAGCTAACAACCAATATTCAATGGTTTTAAAGAAAAGTTTGCTTTTTTCAGCAGAAAAATTCCAATATTCCTTTCGGTATGTAGTATTTTTATAAATCTCAACATTTACCACTTAATATTTGTTAATAAAAGTTCAAACAATTTTTATTGATTATCTTTGTAGGTTGTATGTTGCTCATTTGGCCTATAATATTCAATATTAAACAATCGTTATTTTAATTTCTAAAACTTGACAAGTCAAGTTTTATCTTCATCAAGAGGTTAAGCTGTAGGTTTTGATTCTGAACCGTATTTTACACTTTCATAACGTGGTCTTTTCTTATACTTTGTTTTACTTTAAACTTGTTCTTTTCTTTAGCATGAATTAATGACTGTTTTTCATTTTCATTCTTGTCTGAATTGTGAGCCCTTCCCATAGTTTCTAAAAACATGTACAATTAAAAAAAATTTTAATTGAAAGAACTATGTTGATTTTGGCTCGTTTTAAAAATTATTTTTATTTCAATTTTATCCACTTGATGATATAGGCATTTACTGTAAGGAAAAAGTTCTACAAATTCTGTGAGCTAACAATCACAGTTAAGAACAATTAAAATTTACTTCCATAATAGATATAAAAAACCAAAAAAAAAAAAATAAGAATAATATTTTTCTTTTTTTTAGTTTTTATATCAATTATTTAATTATTCAGCAAAAAGTATTGTAATAATTTTTAGTGAAATTTGGATTAATGGCTTTAAGGGATTATTAATACGAAGTAATGTATTACCTAAATCCATAATGTTAATCCATAATGAAGTCAATGCATGGGCTAGTTTAGTAGACTTTTGAAAATTTAGCAGTGTGTTCTTGTGCTTTGTGGAAAAAACTAATTGAAAACTCGCAATATATTTGACAACTTACTGTGGCTCTTAGCCCGCCATCTTGCTACATATGAAAAAAACTACGAGGTTTTTTAAACTAGATTAGAATATGTATCAAAATATGTAATATATAAGTTTGAAATATATTCTTTGAAATAGTTTTTAATATATCTCTATTAACGTTGGAAAATATTCTCTTATTGATACTATTTTCGTCTGCTTTGATTTAATAATTTATACACAACTCTAATTTTCTTACTTTTTTTTATTTACTGATATTTAATCGTTTTGTATTATAAATTTTGTTGCAAAAGGTGGCATCCTTTTTGCTATGAATTTTGATGTAGAATTCGAATTGATATGTTTTTGACACGAGAGACAAAGCTGTTGCTTTTACTAATTGATTTAGATTTTGGATTACAAAGCTTTTATTGAATATTCTTACGCTTAAATATGTGTTCTTATATGTTACACCTATATTTAATTAAAAAGTTTGTTCTATTTTGAATTGATTATTTATTTTCACCATATTTCGAAAACTGAACTACCGAAATGAAAAAGAGAAATCGGTCACCTTTGGGTAAGTGATCAATTTATAAAGTTACTCTGCAATCATGTTTGATCAATTTATTTATAAGGCTTAACCTATTTCAAAAATTGGCAATGAAGGATTAAAAGTAGGAAAAAATAATAAACGGTATTATATTTTTAAGTTACTGTATATTAATGATAAGATTAGCTAACATAACGGTATAAAAAACGATAAATTTAAATCTGTATTAATGATTTGCATAGAAATTACTTGGAACAACTTTTATAAATCGAAGCCTTTTTCTTTCCGAATGTATTGATACGAATCTTTAAAAAAATTCTTATCAATGAAATATCCGATGGAACCAATACTCGCTTCATGGAAAGTGATAACACGATATTGTTATCGCCCATTTTATTACGTTAGTTTTTCAATATAAATATTTACTTTTTGTTATTTTCATTTATTAAAGATTATTATGCAAAGTAATTTGTTCACACTTTAAAAAGATTTAATGCTTGATTTTGGACTTCGTTCTAAGTATTCTTATAAAGTAGATAAAATATAGTGATAAAGATAATTCAATTGTATTGATACGTTTTCTTTTGTTATATATATTTTTTCTCCTAGATATCTTAATCCTTAATGCTTTTCATTTAAATTATGAAGAACAAAAAAATTCCTTATCTCAAAATATACTTTTTAAGATAAATCTAGTGTAAAATGTAAATTTCACAAGAACGTTTCCATAAAGGATTGACTTGTACTTAAGCATTTTTTCTTGAGTCCTTAACAAATATTTAAGATTCATTTCATGATAAAATTCAATATTAAATTATCTGTAAATATCTATACTTTCTTCCATTGCATTTAGTTTATTTTTCATATATATATTCCTTCTAATATATTTTTCTAGAGTTTTCTATAAATATTTGTTTTATTAGATGATCATTATCACTTAATCTATTTCAGTTTCTTTCTTTAGCTTCATTGGAATAAATGAAATTAGAAGGAATTCCATTCATAGTTTAATTCCATATGGATTTATTAGTTCGGATAAAAAGAGCAGTATAGCATTACCAGTTCATTTTTTGACTTATTTCTAAAAGAAAAATAAAATTATAAGTAGTAAAATTATTTTTCAATTTTTTGACCTTTATAATTGTTTAACTTTTTGATTTGATAGTATCAATTTCTATTATAAATTATGAGAGTTGTATTTGCTAAGTTTAAGATCAAAATGTAATTTCTCATCTTTTATTGATTATTATAGATGCAATTTAAATAAAAAATATGGTGATTTTTTTTGAACTTTTATGTATTGACTTAGTTATAGCCATTATTTTTATTCTACAAGACATTAAAAATTATATGCATCTGTTAAAAAATATTTTAACATAATGCTTTATTATAATCTTAGAGTAAACTCCATATCGCTAGATCAAAACGGATAGAAGAATTACAATACACAAGCATAAATACATTTTGATGAATCTTGATTAACTATGAGTGCATTGAACTTCAGCAGCAATTTTAAAGAGTTTAACCCTCTAACCGGATAGCACGGAAAATTCCGTCAGTGTAAAGATGCTTCGAAAATGGACTGCACTGATTTTTCTGCCTTCAAGTAACGTTTTCAAAAGCGGATTAGCCGCACTTTTCTGAAATCCTTTCCCCCTTTTAAAGGTTTAACATCTTGAAAGATAATTGGGGACGGTGGAAGCATCACAGCAGGACACTAATAGAAAGTTTTATGGCTCGCAGGAAACCCCGTGCTTTGACCCTGGGGCAATCGTAAAAAATCGAGGGGAAATTTCTTTAGACCCCAGGAAGGTTTTATTTGTTACCTCGTTTTTTTTAAAGTTTTGTAAAGTCCCAACGCATAAATAAAATATGTTACAATTCCCTTTTGGTTTCATATTAATTTGAAACTGTAACAAGTTGAGGCGTGTCAGTGCAATCTGCTATTTTATATAGTTAGACAAATTATCTTTTTTTAAGTATATTCTTTCGCTTCATTTTTCTTATTTTAATCAAAGCTTTCAGTTTTTGAAACATGATTATTTTATTATAAGATACCGAAAAAATTAATAAAACACCAAATTCCTTAAAATTTGAAACCTTTTCAATTTTCCAACCACTAAAAAAGAATAAATTTAAACTTCATCAAATCATTTGAAACATTTTCTTACACTTTGATTAAAATAATAACGAAAAAATAAAACTAATTAAGATTTATTAGTTTTTTTTTAGATTTCAAAGCCCAAGTGTTCAGGGAAGTTTAAGTACAGTGCCTAGTTATATATTGTTAAAATACACCGAATTATATTTGAATTTTAAGTGCTTGAACTTCAGTTTACATCAAAGACAACATGAATGAAGATTTTCACACATTTTTTTATAACTTGAATGTTTGAATAAATGGTAATCAAAAATATACGGAAACATTTACAGTAGACATTTATGCATATAAATAAACATAAAAATCAATTTTAAATTCGAGCTATTGAAAAACATTCGAATTATATATTGTTCAAAAATATCTATTTATACAAAATACCTCAACATTTATCTTTTTTAAAGGCTAACTGAAGAAGTAATTAAAATCTGGATATTTTTTGAAATCTCGACCTTATAAAGCTAGAAATTTTATGTTAGAAATTCCATTTGAAATTTCGAAAAAAAAATGTATCGTGCAGTTAAAAATTATTTACCATAAGTTTTAGCAATTGTTTGAGTATAATAAAAAATTCAAATTTTATTATATAGCTTCTTTGGTATCTTTTAATATTTTTCGAAGATTTCATACAATTCAGTTGAAAACTGCATGCTAAGAGCAAAAAATATACTAAAAAAATTGATGAATATACAATTACAATATAAATTCTTACATAGAAGCAAAACTGAGAAGCTAAAGCGTAGGAATGAGTATATCTGAAGTAGTTTTCGAAATATTTATTTTTTAAGTTCAGAAAATTTGTCTGCGTTATGTTATACTTAATATTAATTAAATGGTCAAAATAATATGTTAATATTAGTCATGTAATCGTTTGATGACACATTCATATACTAATAAAAATTATCATGGTCATTGATGCGAATGTCAAGAATTTTATGTAATTTTAAATTCAGACATTAAGATATTGATGTAGAAAATATAAAACGACCATCTAAAATACATGAAAAATGCAGTCTGCTATAAAATGATCTTGACAAACAAAATCCGGCATTTTAACTTACTATGGCAGAGCCGGCTTAGTCAGGGCGATCTGGAAAAACAGAGAGAGAACCGCGGTTTTGATGGATGCCGCTCTAGCTTTTAAAGCTCCCAGGAAAAATTATATATATATATAAATTACAAATTCAAAAATAAATCTTGTAATTTTCCATACATTTTTATAACAATGAATTGTGGAATTGGCTTCCAATACATTGTTGTGTTTGACAATATCTAAGGTAACCAACCCTACTTTAGATAGATTTGTACTACTTTTTCGTAATCGTATTCCTTTTAAAATTAATTCGTGCAGCCGAAATACACCTTTTGTACCCTTAAAAATTTATGTAAACTATAACGGTTAATTTTAATTTATGCAACTTGTGAAATGTTCATAATTAACCATTTCCGTCTAAACAGTTTACATGAAAAAAAAAGTTTGGCCTCCCTCATTCATTAGGGATTTATATAAGATTTTAACAGTAAATTTTATTTTTCACCGAATAGGATCGAGTGGTAGTGTATAGTGCTTCCACACCACAGGTCTGGGGTTCTATTAACGGGCTGCGCAAGGTCGACTCTGCCTTTCATCCCCGCTACATTGGGTCGATAAATGAGTACCAAGCTTGCTTCGGGTCTTAAACACTGAAGGTCTCTCTTCAGACAGACCACCAAATCGGGACATGTGTTCATGCACCTCAGCGTCCAATGGTCACAAGTATTATGATAGGCACAGTAGTTCCTGGCCCTCATGGATTGTTGTGCTACTGAGTTTGAGTCTTAAGTTTGAGGATTACCTCACTTTGGGGATACCCCTTAGATAAACATGTATTTCCACTCATTTGCAATTAAACATTTTTCTTTCAATTACGTTTATTTCAGAAGGAAGTTTGATTTTTCAAATGTATTTGCTTAATAACATGTATATTTGTGTATTATATTAAAAATTTGATCAATCCAAAATTACATGTTTTTAGCTCCTCTAAAAGCTTTTAGGATTTTACAACTGATCTTACAATCCATATACGTTTTATAGTAGTATATTTAAAAATGATAAAGACATTTTTACGACTGTATGAGCTGTTATGCCTCGTTTATAAATATAAAAAATTGCATTCAGCTACAGTTTTTAAAATGTACAGAAATAAGTGGAGAAATAGGATACTTACATATTATGAATATTTTTGACTGCAGTAAGATATATTTTTATTTCAGTTTCTTTACAATTTGAATAGAAGTTGTAAGCCATTTTGCGAATAGTTTGATATTGAGTATAAACCCATAGGCTGTTTAATATTGTAAAGTGTTTTACTTTGATAACAGCACACATTAAAATAAGGCTCATTTGCAGTTATATGATCAGCATCAGTGATATTTAAATTGTCAAAAATAGTCTACACGTACGAAAACATTCTTTCACAACCGCACACCACATCTCTCTCATACTATATCTTCCTTACAGCAGGAAATATTTGTGTATACTGAAAAATTTAATACAGGATACATTTCCAAGTGTTAAATTTGTTTTTAAAATTTGGTATGAATACTTTGTGAAACTGTCGGTTAACTTCACTGAACAAAATTGTTTTAAGTGTACTGTTTTGAAAGACAAAATTAATTAGGGAGAACTTTTCTCACAATAGAATTTGTAATGACTGAATTGTGTGAAAATGTAGTTATCGATGTGTGAACATTTTTTCTTGTAATAAAAGAAACAGAAAGATAAGAAATTTAACTTGAGTAGAAAATGGTTAGAAGTACTGTCATGCGCATTTGAAGAAGTATATCCCCCATTAAAATTAAAAATTATTGACTGAATGTGTGTTATGTCCATCACAAATGCCGATGTAGAAAAGATATTTTTATTTAATACAAGGAGTTCGAAAAGGAGAGCACTAGGAATGAAAATTTAGATTTTTTCCGAAAAATATTCAGTTAACATAAAAATATCATTTATATGATTTAAATTTAAATAAATTAAAAGTATATTGAAATCATTTTTTATGTTATTCTAAATTAAAAATATAATTGAATAGAGAAAGATCTGTTTTATTTCATAAATATGCACCATTTATTGTCTTATTGTTTAAAAAAGATAGGGCCTTTATACTCTTTTTACCTCATAACTTTTTTTAAAAACAGGAAAGTGAGCGCGTTTTCTTACTCTCATATTCTAAAATGAATACAGGATGCTTTTTTCTGGTTTAAATCGCAATACCAAAATATTTTTTTTTAATTTTTAAAAAATGACAGAAAAATAAATTTTGTTTGAAGAAAATATAACTATTTTTCAACTTTTAACACGCCATTTATTTCATGTTTTTTTTTACCCTGCATTTTGTTTTAATTTTACTGTGACTGAACTGTGGGGAAAACGACAGAGTGGAACTACGGTTTTCATACAAGATTGCCCAAGGCAACTTAACAGCTAGCTGTAAACGATTGCTATCCTGGTTCTCACTGATTAAAGACGCTGAACTAAGTCATAAAGTTGTCCCCTTTCGACCTCCCATGTTTTAAAAGGGGGAAAGAATTAAAGTATGTTGCATTTTTGAAGGGAATAGCAATATAAGAGTAAAACGCTTTCGGAATAACTTTTCAGGAGGAAGGTATCCAGTTAGAGGGTTAATTTCAAAATTTTAAAAATTACTATATTCATTATGAGAGCAAAAAAAAGTTTGGGATATATAAATAGTTTAGATTTATTATAGTTCTCGAATTCCCATTTATACTATATATACTATTTCTTAGTTTCCATTGTTATTTTGATTTATAACATCAGATAATTATGCCAACGAATTAAGGTATCCGACTAATTGTGACAACTTTTTCTTTTGAAAAAATGGAGATATGGGGATTTTTTTGTGATTTTTAGATATATTTAGTATATTTTAAGGAAAAATCGTAAAATTGAAAACAGAAAATTTTTTTATTATTATTAATAGGGGAAAAAACTGGTGAAAATGTACAAAAAATTATATCAACGGGGCCCGCTCTGTACAAAAATATTTTGAACAAATTCTCAATTTTTCAATTTTAATGTGTTACGTTGTTATTCATGTTTGAAATGACCTTCAGGATAATAGATATTTTAATTTTTACAAAAACTAGTGCACTTTACCTTAGTAACTACAGTGGTGGCAAAAACTCCTGAACACACTCATTTTTTTGTGTAATTTTTGTGTTTGACTCCATTTTTCGTTATGAAATTTTCATACTATCTTAAATATTGTTATTGATTTTAATGTATTTTTTCATGCTGATTTCAAATCTGTTTATACATTTCATCTAAAGTAAATAGTTTCATTGATATGTTGAAAAAACCTTGACAAGAAAGCACAAGATTACTGTAAGAATGGGTGAGTGTGTTTCCTACCAATGAAATGCTCCGTTATTTCAACCAATCAGAGAGCAGTAGCCATAAAGGGTTGAAAGAAAAAGTTGAAACGCAGTTTATTGTATTGAATGCAGTTGTGTGCTTATGGAAAATAGTGTATTGAAAGCAATTTGAAGTGCGTGTTTCCCGTGTAGAGAGGCTGGTGCACGCTAAATATTTCTAGATTCAAAGTCATCCTGTTGGCGTAGTGTGTTAGTTTGGAAATGGGGGACTCATCCAGCTCAAAATTCATTCTCGTCACTTGAATGTGGTTCGAAATTACGAGGTCCGTTGCCAATTTAATTTGTATTTTATAAATTTGCCAAGCACTTCTTTAAAAAATATATATTAATATTTTGTTCGATAAAGACTGAAAGTAGGGTGGTTGTTTCCCGGAGGACTGATTTATAGCTCTAAACCTCTTTCATATGAGTTCGGTTCTCTTCAGTATTCTACCAAAATATATCATGTTACTTTTGAATATGATGGAAATTAAATTCAAATCAAATCATATGCATAGGACACTGTATAACAAAAATATATGTAATACTGTATAAAAAATGTGTAATTGAGATTATTTAATAATAATAATAATAATATATTGGGTTGTTCGGAAAGTAATTTCGTTTTTTTTTTTTTTGTGTGTGAAATGAAAGACAGTTTTCGTATAATAAACAAATACTTTATTAAATTATATATTGGCCGTTCTGGTCCAACACCTTTTGCCATCTTTCTGGTAGTAGCATAATTCCACGCTCGTAAAATTTTTTGGTACCATGTTAACTACAATAAAAAGTATCTTAAGTTTCTCTTAATTGTTTTAATACTAAAAAAATGTTATTTTTAGCCGTTTTTATTACAAGTTATCCTTTTCTATCTAGATTTCGGTATTATCATTGACAATTTCTTTTCATTGTGAACAATTTGACTTTTAGCATGGCAATTTTTTGTTATATTTTTATTCATTTGATGTTATAATTTTATTTTAATTCCACAAACATCAACTCAAAACTCTAATTCATTTTTCCAATTTTTATTCCATATATAATTTCAGAACTGAAAGGTGATGAATAAACAACTCACACTTTTTAAGGAGATACTCTTCCAAATATTTTGATTTACTTTCAGTTATCTCATTATTTTTCCAATATTATCTCTCTTGGTGATTTTCATTATCTTCTTTAAACATCAATTCGACCAGCTGACACTGACTGGCCAATGAACTTATCTCCCACATTATTCCGGTGTTCTAATTTCCACAAGAATTGATACCAGGATAGAAGATTGATTACTGCGACTGCATTCGACGAATGTATAAATGTTTATTTATCGAGTGTCACATCCATATCCTATTGTATCAAAATTTGAGACGAAGCCTTTTGAAAGTAAAACAATATGTGGAACCATAGTGTGTGTTCAGTGGTAGCTTTTCGGGGACACAGTGGACAAAGAACGGCAGACGGGAAAATTAGGCGCACCGAAATAGGGAGGGGTGGACATCTTTTCTTTGAAAAGCGGTGTGAGTGATGATGGCAGTCCGCCGAACAAAAATGTCTTTTGCTTCATTCAATAGCGGGCATGTGATTTATGTTCGAGCTCCTAAATTACTGCCTCCAAGGTCCATGAAACTTTTCCATTCACTCATAACTCGACGCGCCCTCTATCGCCATATGGAGACAATCCGATTCTTTCTATCTCTCTTTCTATAGTTGCTGGAATTTTCACGCTCTTAAGTGATTTTCTACCCCAAAAAAATTCTTTCTTTTGTCATTTTTCTAGTGAAGTACATAAAAATAAATTTTCTAAATATTTGCCTTGAGCGATTTGTGAGTGAACAAGTTGTTGAATAGAAGAACATTCCAATATTGTTTTGTAACTTTCATGTTTTTATGTTTATATCATACATTAAAGTATATTTGTACATATTTACAGCTTTTAAATTTGTAATATTTAAACACCAAAGCTTTAATTAGTTTAAATAATTATAACCTGATTTTATTTCCTTTAAATGTTATTTCCCCTTTCACATTAAAAAAGATGTCTCTCTCAAACAATTCAAAAATATTTGTGATTACAATTATTTTTCCCTTTTTATAGCCTTCAAAATTATTTTTATTTATTTTTATGTATATATACATAAAATAACAACTTTGATTATGTTTTTAAATAGTAAACTGTTTTGTCAAGATTTTTTTTTTCATATTTTAATTTCTTCGATTTCATTCAAAAGTAATTCAATACGCGAATAAATTATTTATAAGATGAATTTGATAAGAATGATTAAAAATCAAAAAGTAATCACTTTCAATTAAATATTTCATTTTAAGTATCATTATGATCTAACACATCTTAGGTAAGTTGTGTATTAAAAAATCAAATTTGTACAGGTATTTTCTTTCTTTGCATCATAAAAACATATAATTCTTAATATTTATATTACACTAAATTGGGTTTTATATTTTAAAAGTCTAACTTAAATCCTATAGAGTAAGTAAATATATATAATAAATCAAATTTAAATTTTATACTTAAATTTATACTTGCATTTTATAATCAACAACACAGTTTTCTTCTGTTATAAAATAAATATACATCACAAATTATAATTTGATTTAACTTCATTTGTCGCAGAGATTTATAATCACACACATCTTATAGTAATTAAATTTCATTATTTAAATATCCGGAAGATATTTTATTCCCAAATGCAAAGTATTTTTTGTGATATTTTAAAATATCCACACAATTTCTTGATTACTGTGTAAATGTAATACTTTATTCCTTAATAAATTAAATTCATAAAAAGAGGCATTTGCGAAATATTTAAGCACTACCAGTATTTTGTAAGATAAAACATTTATATATTAACCATGAAGATTGTTTCAAATTAAAATTTAATTGAAATTCTCTGTATGCTAAGCAACAGGAAAGCCGTTACATCTCTCTCTCTTAAACGAAAGTTCCAATTATCATAATTGCATAAATCTCAGGTTTAGAAGCACAAAGATTTAATTTTTGACTGAAAAATAAGTTGAAATTTTTAATAATAATTTATAAAGCAAATAATTGTTTCGTATAATTCACAATACTTATTAAAATCTATGCGTTTCCTTAGCAATATATTCGAATGTCTTGTATTTCGAATAATTTTAAATCATTCATTTCTAAAACCTGAAATTAATTCAATACTTTATGCATTTAACATTTATACTTTAAAAATATGTTTGGGAAACATTTTTAAAAGTAGATACGCGCGTCACCCGATCAATTTATGGAATTTTTTTCTTTTCAATTGATCTGCATTTTGGCAGACAAGCCTTTGTAGACACAGCAAGTCCCCAATTGTAAGAGTCATTTCAGTGGTGGTGCCACCTAGTGGCGGCTCTCAAACTTGGACGTTTGAATTAATTTTAATTCAAGCTTTCGTTGGATGCTAAATATTGCCGTGATTTAATTTTGTTGAGAGTACCAGAGCCAAATTGATACTCAAGAGATTTTTAACATGTTACATAATCATATGACGTGCGAGTCTATGATTTTCGCAATCCACTTCTGGGATCGAACCCGTAACCTTAGGCTTGCAAGGCAGGCCCACAGCCTATAAGCTCCCAAATCGAATAATATAATAATTGTAGAAATGTATAATTTAAAAAATTTTGTCTTTGTATTTTCCGTTTAGAAACGTAGAAATGTTATTAACAGTCGATAATATGTAAGAGAACACGTTCAATAATCTTACATTTTTATTTTCTAAGACATACAATAAAAGCTTTGTCTTTTGTACTCATTGTCTAGTCTCCAAGTGTTCTAGTGCTTTCCTAGTTTCTAAAATACCAGAAAGAAAATCGTCTTTCTAATTCTCTCACGTCGGTCTAGAGTGCCTTTTTCTTCAGTCAAGTTATCTGCTTGACCTTAAGATCATCGGCCTTCTTTTATTCATTAAAAGACACATTAACCCCTATTTTGATTCTAAGCCAAGTTTGCTTTACCATTCCATCCATATCTTGAAAGATTCCATAAAGAAGAACAGAGCCAACAGAACCAGTTGACTGAAGATGGAGCCAAAAAGATATCAAATTTTCATCGTTGAATCTTTAAATATCTGTATAGGGAATTTAAAATGGTTATAATATATATATATATATATATTTCAGTTGATCTCTGTTGATAATATTTTTTTTAGCAGTAACGATGTAAACATAGCAAAAAATTGTACCAAACTCTTTTTTTCCCCTTTTAAAGGAAATAAAAATTCTTTCGAAATAATTTTCATTGAAAAATTTCATCTTAACCAAAAAAAATTTTGAAGAAGCTCATATGAAGGTAAAAAACATAGCAATATAATTTGATAGATATACATTGTTAAAGACACTTAAAATTGTTTAGGAATGTTTCTTGACTTTATGGTTGTAGAAAGATAAACTTTTTTTCAAACTTAAATGCACTTCATAAAAAATACAAATTTAGTCAGTGAATTTATGCAATGTGGGGATATGAACCTTCGAATTTGACATACAAAAATGCATTTATTTTTTTTAAAAAAAAAGGAATTTGATTGCACGCTTTTTTTCATAAGTATTGTAAGTTCAGTATTGCTTAAAACTATTCACTTTTATTGTAAATTAATTCTATTTCACATGTATTTGTTCCTACATTTTATGAGTAGATGTTTATTATAAATTGCAACCATATATAGAGAATAGAAGTTACTAAAAATATAATTATTTCATTAATAATCTGTAAAAGGTTTAAATGCTCAGTATTATTATTTCCATAATACAATCAATGAGATTTATATTTGGTAAAAAATACATTTTTGTAAAAAAAAATTCTATGGAAATATCCATGAACTTTTTATAACATTTTTTTTCCTTATAGATTATGTAATCGAATATTTTTTCGGTTACATATTTTTTCTTCCTGTTCTATGTGAAAATTGTTGGAAAAAGTTATTTGCAAATTTGTTTTGCAGTAAACACGTATTTCATTAATATAATTATAGTGATATAATTTCTTTGATATGTGTACAAGGAATTTTAGTTTTATTATGTTGTTTAGTGTTGTCTCGTGTTTCTTATTGGGCAAGTGAAATTCAAAATGGTATGTTGCTACATGAGTTATGTTTTCCCACAGTTTTCAAACAATGCAAAGCATTAGAAAATGTAGCAGTTTTGAGTTTCGTCAATACTTTATGCATTAGAATCGCTACCCATTCATTTCCAACAAACTGCCATGCTTCACAAATTTTCAAAAGCAAAACTTTCTGCAAAAATGTGCGTTGAATAAACCTCACTTTTCTAAAGGAAGACAGCAAATTTTAAAAATGCTAAGAATAACACCTGCGTTGTGGAATGGAATAGATAAGAATTTCTTCTCCTATTTAAAACTCACGTGATAGGTTACACTTATAACTCATCTCTACCAGCAAAATCTGATAATAGGCTGTACTTTTTCTAGTCGAAATTCACTGCTTCAATAAAAATCTTTTTTCAGTTCGGGAAAAAAAGGATGTCACTTGAATTTAAAATTCCAATTTTTTTAACCGAAACTAATAAAAAATAGGGGTTTATTCTTTTTTCATTCGTTAATACGCGATAATCATTTAATTAATAAAAAAATGTATTAGACAAACTCTTGAAAAAATTCTACTAAAAAACAATCCATTTTAGATTTTAACAAATATGTTTATAATTTTCAGCCTTAGAGCAGTAAAAACAAGCTTCTACTTGACAGAAAAACTGATAATAGATAAATATAACTATTACTGAAATAAGCAATAAATTACAACTACTATTATGTCGATATCTAATAATCAGATAAAAAGAAATATAGATTTGGTAAATAGCTATTAGCGTCTACAACTGTTCAAGCTTACTATTATTCCTACGTATTGCCTCTACACGGTGAATCAACCCAAGATCCTTTTCACTAATCTAATCTAGTTTTTCTCCTCTCGATTGCTTAGATCAATGACCGGAATTTTTCTAGGCCATAAAATAAATTGACGGGCCAAGTATAATTTAATATATAGCTAAATAATGAATAAAAAAAATAGTAAAGGGTGTTTTTTAAGAGGTATAGAACTTTAAATTGCAATAAAACAACGATGTATTATTCGATTGACATGAATTTTTTTTATTCGAAGGATAATTTTGTGGCATTACATTTTAAATATGATCAAGCAAGGCGTAGATTCGTCGAATGGGCCCAAAACGAGATTGCCGTTGTTCCCGATTTTCATAAGCGAATTTTGTTAGAGATGAAGCGCACTTCTGGTTGAATGGCTACGTCAACAAATAAAACTGCCGCATTTGGAGTGAAACTAATTCACAAGTGTATGTCGAAACACCGTTACATTCAGAAAAACTGACTGTTTGGTGCGCTTTATTGGCTGGTGGAATTCTTCTTCAAAAACGATGAAGGCCACAACGTTACAGTCAATGGTGATCGGTATAGAGCCATGATTACTAACTTTTTTATTCCTGAATTGAACAATCATGATGTCCAGGAGCTGTGGTTCCAACAAGACGGCGCAACATGTCACACAGCTCGAGCCACAATCGATTTATTGAAAGACATGTTTGGTGACCGCCTAATTTCACGTTTTGGACCTGTGTATTGGCCTCCAAGATCTTGTGATTTAACACCGCTAGACTATTTTGTGTGGGGCTATATAAAGTCATTGGTCTATACGGATAAGCCACAAACGCTTGACCATTTGGAAGACAACATTCGCCGTGTTATTGCCGATATACGGCCACAAATGTTGGAAAAAGTCATCGAAAATTGGACATCCAGATTGGACTACATCCGAGCCAGCCGTGGCAGTCCTATGCCAGAAATCATATTTAAAATGTAATGCCACAAGATTATCTTTCGAATAAAAAAAATCATGTCAATCGAATAATACATCGTTGTTTTATTGCAATTTAAAGTTCTATACCTCTAAAAAAACACCCTTTATAGTTTAAGGTGAGATAACATTTTTTAAAGTTTTCATACTCCTATTCGAGATAGGATTTACGGAGTCCGAGAAAGGAATTTAAATGATGGCTTATCTGCTTGTGTGTGTGTGTCTCTTTCTAATAAAATAGAATTTTCAAAGTTTCATTGTATAAAGTAATTTTCATAGATGTATATTGATAGATAGATAGATTTATTGGATCAAATAAAGTGTAAATACTTAGGGTGGGAAATATTAGATCTGGGAAACTTAATTTCGGCAAAGACTTGTAGAAAAATTTTATAGGACATTGAGAAACTACAGTTTGAGCTGATTGTTAGATTGTAATTTAATTTACTCAAGCCTCAGATTCAAAAACTAGTCGAGAATCGATGAATATTTTCGTATAAACAAATAAATGGAATGGAACGTTGAAGTTGAAAATTTCATACTATTGTTTGAAAATCTGCACTATATATATAAGTCGGGTAACATACCTGAGAGGGCCGTAGTTTTCCTATCATTGGTTTGAGTAATGAGTTTTTAAAAGAAAAAATACGATGTGCAATTTCTTTCAGTTTTTCAATCAAATTTCGAAATATCAACGAGACTCACTGGTAAAAGCAGAATCGATCGAACAAAATTAAATATCTCACAAAAACATATAATAAAATAAACTTGATTCTTGCAAAAAGCAGATATTAGCAAAAAGAATTTTTCAGCTAAAGGTTCCTTCATTGACGATGTATATACAGTTGGACCTCGATTTAACGAATTCGTTGGGATCGAACATTTTTTTCGTTAAATCGGGGTTATTCGTTATATAGGGTTCCAAACAAAATACAAATTTTTTGCCTTTACCTTTTGGAAATTCTACAATAAGCAACCACATAAAAATATTCATAGTTAGAAATTGTACACTTTTTATTCAATAGCTAATAATACTATTAGTGAATCATTACGCGCCAGTTAATTGGAGGTTTTAAAATACTGACTGATAGATGTTTGAAAATCTTTTTGATTCCTGACTCGAAAGAGTTCTTTTTCCGACTTTACGCACAAAAGAAAATACTGCGTCATTTAAATCCTGCTGCGTGAGATATGTTTTCACAATTTCAAACAATATAAAGCATTAGGAAATGTAACAGATTTGATAAGTGTTTCATGATACTTTCTGCATCAGAATCTCTATTCAATTTTACAAACAAAAATCAACAGTTTCCAGAACTTCAGTTGCCCAGATAGGCATGAAATATAATCGTTGAAATCTTAAAATATCCACTTCGTTTTGGAGGGGGATGAGATAAGAAGGAGTTTCCTGTACTATTCTAGACTCGCACGATAGATTACACTCATGACTCATCTGAACCTGTTAAACCTAACAATGCTCTGCGTCCTTGGACATTGAAGTTGTTCACGCATAAGAAAGAAAAAAAAATTCTGTTCCTGACAAATAGGATGTCATTTAAAAAAAAAATCCCATTTTTTCTAACAGAAACTAATAAAAAAATTCTACTGTTGAAACAATTCGTTAATTCGGGGTTTATTATTCATTAAATAGAAGTTTTGACCTTCATTTTTAATTGGGGGAAAACGCATAATATAAAAAAGTAAAATAAAAATTATCTGCTTTTAAATATGTCGTTTATTGGATGTGCATTTTTATTGCCTTATTTTTTTACGTTATTTAATGAAATAATCTCATTCTCACACACACTAACTATGTACTGAAAATTCTATTTTTGAAATTGTTAAGAATAATAATTATTATTTTGAACCAAAAGGAATAAACGGTATTTTTAGTTACCAATAGGGCATAAATTGTTACTAATAACGTTTTACTTTGGCTGTGGTACGATTCAATATGATTCATTGATTTCAAATCACGAGGCAATATGCAAGAGACCTATTGGCGGAATGCCCAATGTAGCCTAAATCACCCGAAAAGCTTAGAGCTACAAACCGGTCCCTTGGGAAAGCAACCATTCCCGCATTCAACCTTTATTGAACCCAACTTTTATCCTTTATATTTTTCACAGGAGAAATACACAAAGGCAAGCTAACGTACAAGACAAGTAACAGACAATAACCAACATGTTATGACCAGAATTAACATTTCCAAAAAAATACGCAAAAATAAAATATTTTTAAAAGTTTAAAAAAACACATAGGGCAAGAAAAAGAAAAAAAGGAATGATATTAGAACAATCGCATAGTTAGCGATTGTGGCGGTATCTAAACAAGCCAATAATAGCCTCCAGACATGAATGATCACATTTGTCTAGTGGTATGTTACGTGCTTACGAATCCATAGATCGCGTGTTCTAATCTACTACATCGGTGACCTTGGCTGAAAAGAAAAACGCAAACCTGATCTGTCGTGGCGCCATCTACCCTCAAAAAGAGAAAGCAAAATCATCAGACCCAGTTGACGCAGCAACCATAGTCGTCAGACCCACTTGATGCAGAAAAGTCGTCAGACTCACTTGACGCAGCACAGCAACAACTCCCACGCTCGCCATAACAACAAATACCTCGTTCGTTTGAGGAGTACTGTGGTGGTATCTAAATAAGCCAGTAACAGTCTCCGGAGAGGAGAGATCAGTTTTACCTTGTGATTATGTTACATGCTTTGATTGATTGGATATTAACGTCGCACTGTTCAGCTACACGAGGGCTTTTGGCAACGGACCACGTAATTTTGAACCATGGTCAAGTGACGTAGACGACACCCCCCTCTCCTAACCACACCAACGGGAGGACGTTTCAGCTCTCGACAGATTTAACGTGCATCGCTACCCTACACGGTGGGTCTTTAGTGGTACTTGGCTCGAACTCGTGACAAAGCAAGCCATGGTCTGATACCTATACCACTCGGCTACCGCGGCCACTATGTTACGTACTTACGTATACATAGATTGCGGTTTCTAATCTCCGACAGCGATAAAACAAAGTGAATCTAAAGAAAACTCAGAAAATAGCCCCAATACAGAAAAGCAGCTGTTGGGTCTAACGCTCTTCCCATTTCAAAGGACAAACCCATCCCCTACAGGAATTGGTAGGTCACAAGGGCTAACGACGACGGACCTCGTAATTTTGAGCCACGATGAAATAACGAGGATTACACCTGAGATGCCATACCCTCTCCAAACATTGACACTACGCGAACGATAGCGCTTTGAGCCTCTATAGATTTAACGTGCATCAGTCCCTCTACAAAATAGTCTTCAGTGGCACTAGGTTTCGAACCCGTGAAATGACAACGCCGGTCATGAGTTCGTAACTACCGCAGCCGAGGTAGCTGAGTGACAACTGACTCTAATTTGTGGCCTACGTTGCTGTAATTGAATCGTGGGTTTAAGTTGTAATGTCGCTTAAGATCTGCTGTGTAGAATGGTTGATGCACGCTTAATCTTTCGAAACTCGAAGTCATGATATATTTGAAAATTTGGGGGTTGAAGAGAGCTCAACACTGCAAGGTCCATTGTCAATAGCCCTCCTTTGGCTCCTACTAAGTGCAATATAAATTAGCAATCAAAGAATTTATTACTAGTATAAAGTAATCTTTATTTCCAAGAGCAAATTATAGAAAGTAATCAGAGAAATAAAATAATTCGAACTGCAAACTTGAAGACGAGCTTACTTATCTTATTAGCTTTCTTCCTCTTTCTATTCAGTATCAACAATGACGAGCAAAATTGACGAGAAATTGATTTCATAGACTCCCAGACAGAACTAAATCATAAATCATTTCCCACAGCCAAGTGCCTGATAATGACGCATGTTATCCGAGTGAGAATGAGCTTCATAAATCGATCATTAAAATTCGATAAATGGTCGGGAAGAGGTCCCTTTTTAAGAAATTTAATCTGCTAATAAAACTTTTCAAGAGATGGGAGAGAAAATGTGGAAGATCATCAGTAATGCGTTTTCGGAGTATTGGTAATGATAAATGCAAAGCAGAGAGAGATAATAATTCTTCAGGATAGGGGAAATGTCGCTGCTAAAAAAAAACATGAATTCTTATCCAATGAAATTATGCACGGTTTACTTTTGTTACAGGATTTAAAGCAAGAATATTAATCGAAACCTAACTCAGGATAAATAAAAATAGTGTTCAATTTGTATGAAATGCAATAAAAAACATGCACTCTAGACTTTTAGGTAGTTGTAAATTAGTTTGATTTACTCTTATATTATGGGGATGATTTGTAATATAAGTTTCCCCTGTCAACTGTAGTCAGTGTTGTGCATGAAAGTCAAAACACAGCATGAGACATTAAAGATAAGACAAAACTTTATTTTTCCACATAAGTACCAATTACATTGAGACATTTGTCATACCGTTTGATAAGCTTCAAAAATCCCTCCAGGAAACACTCAGAGCTTTGCATGTGGAAGAGGCGTTTAACGGCTTGTTTGACTTCAGTGTTGCTTCCAAAGCGCCTTCCGGCGAGATTCTACGTCAATGCTGAAAAATAATTGAAAGTTACTTGGGGAGGAATCAGGACTGTATGGCGGATGGTGCAGACGCTCCCAACCAAGAGTTGCAATATGGTTTTGCATTGCCGTCGCCGAGTGTGGTCTCACATTTTCATCCAACAACAGAATGCCAGATCTGAAAAGCCCTAGCCACTTTTTCCGAATCCTCTATTTGATCGCGGTTGACCTCTACCTAATAGTGTATCGGTGTCTTATGCGTTCACCCATGGTCATTAAACGCTTCTTCCGTTTTCAAAGCCCTGAGCTTTTGCTGGAGGACTTTTTGAAGCTTATAAAGCGATATGACAAATGTCTCAATGAACTTGTTACTTATGTGGAAAAATAAAGTTATATCTTATCTTTAACGCCTCATTCTATGTTTTGATTTTCATACACAACTCGGTTCACAGTCGACAGGGGAAACTTATTTTCCGACTCACCTTCGTAATAACCCATTGGAGCAACATCAGTGCTATTGGTGATGGATGTCAAAATTTTGAACCTTTGCCAAGTACCTAGTATACCTAAGCTTATATTACTTCTTCTAACGTCCGCATTACATCACAGCTGAATGCCATTCCATTTAACGTGCTGCACACCCGATTGCACGACATGATAGGGTTTTAATCTATTTTAAGAAATAGAAAAAAAGATACCGTTGATAATCTTATTTTCGAACAAGTCGTCAAAGATAATAGGTAACTGTCATTTAATATGTTGATGATAGCAAAGCTGAAAGTTTATAAAGTTGAAACCTGCGGAACCTTTACTTATGTTATTCTCTTGTATAATTAGCTTATATTAAAATTTGACTACGAAACACTCGACATCAGATTGGACCTTGTTCTGAATGTGAGAAAACGTGATCGAAGTCCAACTGCTCTTCACGCTATAACTTTGGAAATTATCAATACCCGCTTCCCACCGGAGGAGTGGCTTCACATTTACACAGATGGCTCACTCTTGGACTTTGCCCAAGGCGCTGGCATTGGTGTTTTTAGTCACCTCTTCTCCCAAGGCGCTGGCATTGGTGTTTTTAGTCACCTCTTCTCCTTCTATTTACACGCCGGCCCTTTGACAACTCACTTTGATGGTGAGGTTGAAGCTATACATATAGCCCAGTGCTTCTCAAACTGTGGGGCGCGCCCCCCTGGGGGGGCGCGATGACCTTACGAGGGGGGCGCGAGCATATCGAAAATAAAAGATTTAAAAAATAATTAGTTTACTGGAATGAATTAAAACAAAATACTTTCAGACATAATAAAAAATGCACTTTTACTCTGATATAATTTATAGGCGATATTAAGCCATCAAAAATAAAAACTTCTTTAATACCTAATTAGCTATCTTTGATCCTATAACCAAATAAAAAAAAAACTTTTATTTGATTTGCTGTCATCTCGTGATGAGAGATTTTTTTATTACGCTTTTTTTTAACCTAACATACTACTCTTTCAGAAAAAAAACAGATCCCGGACCCAGAATCGAAAAACTTTAGGAACATAAAAAATTCATCACTGTCATTATTTTTGAAATACTGCACATTATAGCTGTAATCTCTTTGACCTTCTAAGTTATTGGTACAGTTAGTTATGACCCCCTCTCTTATGTGTTCTCTGTTGCGCTTTTTTTCATGCAAAAGAGTGTTATGATATTTGGAAAAAACCACGGAGAGCACACACACACACGCACATGAAGGATTAGTTGGCCAAGACATATTTTTATAAATATTCTCAATGTATAAAGCATAACGAAAAACGTTTCACACAATTTTTTTAGCAGTAACATACCTATTATCATAATGAATATACTTTTTACCTGGAAGTGGTCGCGCGGGACACACAGATTACGAAATCGTTAATTCTGGCAAAACTGTTTATTTATTACCAAAGAAAAATTGAAAAGTCCTTGAAAGTAGGTAAGTAAACTTTCTTTTAGTTAAATTATTCACTTGAATCATGATTTGTATCGTGTACAATAAAATAATTATAAAAAAAAAGGATTGAGGTGACTCAATAACCCCGACCGTATCGAGTGCGCGCCTGCTCCCGGGTTAAAACATGTTGAAGTCTTTTCGCTTTTAAATATTAATAATAATACAATTATTCTTCATCGATATTTTATATTATTGATCATTATTTAACATCAGTGGCGCACACAAGGGGGGGGCGGAATCCCCCCCAAAGCCGTTGATTTTTTTCCGATTGATTATAATTCTAAGTTTATAGTACGCAAAATTTAGTTAAGTATTTGTTATTAATTATTAATTTTATTAATTAATGCTAATTATTTATTCAAAAATTAGTTTTTTGCTGTATTTTGTTCCCGAAAATCGACAAAATCAAAAGGAACCTGATACAAGATTGGTGAACTTTCGACCCCGGAACCCCCCTTGAAAAATTCCTGTGTGTTTAACATCAATTATAAATGCTAATTCTGTGAGGCTTAAAATTACAATTCGCTTAAAACTAATTATAATTTGAGCAACGATTTTAAAAAAATCATTTTACGTTTTTGTAAACATTGTCGAGCACTTGGCTTTGCTTTCCTTACAATTCAGCGATTATATCAATAATGTTTTATTTTCTTATAAATGAACTCGTGCAAAGAGCGGGCACTTCAGCCGGTATACTTTTAATGTATCAGTGCTGAACAGAATATTTTATTACTAATTAATTAATACTAAATTAAGAACAATTTTAATAAGTATTAATGACGTCCATGAGCTTGTCTTGGAAAGCAAAGTTTTTATAAGGAATGCTTATTATTAGAAATTGACCCTCTGAATTCTTTTTCTATATTTAGCAGATATCTATATTTTGTCTTCTAAGCAGCTACCGCATTTTGCAATATGTTCAATTTAAAAATTAGAGAAAGGAAAAATAACATAATAATTATCTTATTATTTTATTTATTTATTTATTTTGCTTAAAAGTAGTATACAAAATTTTTAATACTTATGTTACTAATTTGTATGGTTTATAATTAAAATCGCCTATTGTAACTTGAGCGTCAAAGTGCATTATTATTGCATTCAGTACATTATTAATGTATAAGGGGGGGGCGCGAAAAAAATTTTCATCGAAAAGGGGGGCACCAGTATTGAAAGTTTGAGAAGCACTGATATAGCCCTTTAGCAACTTGCTGTTCGTCTTCCCCCCATTAAAAGAGCTGTAATTCTTTCAGATTCTACTTCTGTCCTTCAGGCTTTGTCCAACTATAATGAGAATAATTGTTTACGTGTGCAGAACTGTAGAGAACTCCTGGGAAAGATAAAAGGAAATATCGTCTTTCAATGGGTACCATTCCACTGTGGTCTTTGGGGAAATGAGAGGGCAGACTTTTTGGCAAAAAAGGGAACGGGTATCCTTCAGAACTTTCGCAGAGACCTGACACTTCACTGCCAAACTGCTCAAATTAAAAGGATTTTTAGGGAATCATTTTCGCCTTTACAGCTTCTCGTGTTGCTCGTGATAAGCCTTGGAGTACACTATGTAAGAAATCCCACGGTATTCAAGTTCTCCTCGTGCTGCTGCTGCTGTGGCTAAATTTAGACTTTTAACCGGACAAGACTGCCTTTGTGCTCATCTGTTTCGTTTTAACTTAGTGACTTCACCTATCTGCGTTTTGTGTGACACTGGACAAGACATGACTGCCGCTCATTTGGACGAGTGCTCTGCACTGAATGATCTTAACTGCATTGTAAAAAGGTATTGGAGAGCCCGTTGCCTAATGACCTGATGGTCAATGGCCTGGCATTTGTAAAATAAAAATAAATAAATAAATTATATTCTTATAACTGCAGATTTAAGTTAACTTAATTTCTTTTTTACATTTGTAAAAGGGTGTTCATTTTCGTGCGTTTGAATACAATTATAAAGCAGCTTTTCCTTTCAGAATTATTTCACATGATTTTTTTTTATCATCATACATGGTGTCTGCAAATTAGTTGGGCAATTTCGTAAGTTAAAAACTTCTGAAATATTAAATGAAATTAACCGTTTAAAGTCAGATTAGTTATAATATATTCCAAATTTATTTACACAGGGCGTAAGGTTTTACAACTGACGCTATCTGTTAGCGAACGGTAATCATTATTTATTCACCATTACGAAAATGGATGCCTACAATGGTGCTTTGTTTCATGAAATTCATTCTGCTGTGCAAGTACGGCAAAATTTTGTTCGAGAATACAAGAAAAAGGCCCCGAAGAAAAATTCTATTGTTCCATAGTATTTATACCTGGACGTGCTACAGATCTTTATGTTAATCATCGAAGAAAATATGTCAGGAGGTTACATTTTTCAACAGGATGACATGCCTTTTGTCACTATCACAATAACGTTACATGTTACCTTAGTACTAAAGTAAAAGAGCTTACCTTAACCTTCTGTGACCGGAACATCAATCTTTTTTCCGCTCTTAGAAAATATTCGTCTGACAGACGGGTACGCATTTTTTAAAATTTTATTACCTTAAGGACTATTTTAAATGTCCTTATCGTTCATGAAATTGAGTAGAATTTTTAATATTTAAGTCTTTATGAGGCGTACTATATTATTATATTTTTATCATAAGAATTGTGACTAGTATTTTTATAAAAACCGATTAGAAATTATTTATATTTCTATTAAAGTAATTAAAAATAATAATAACTAACACGAAAAAACTATAGGAATATAGATACTGATAGACGGTGATAAGTAAGAAAAATCGCACATATCGTGAGTTGAAAAAAATCGCCAAGTACCACCACATGTGGTATGGGTAGAGTCGAACTGAAGATGTCAAGGCAGCTCACCCCAAAAATCACACCACATCCTTATCTACAGGCATCAAAGCAAATCATCCCTGTCTGAGAGACGGATGTTCCGGTCAGATGGTTAATATTGAGGCTATCCTAATGATGCCTGTTTGTATTGGTGGTGGAAGTGTTATTCACACACATTGAGGCCTTCGCTAGAATTTCACCACTAGATTTCAGTATATGGGGTTATGTAAAGGATCAAGTGCACCCTCCGTCATTTCCAAAATCTGCATTAATTTGATAGACGGAAACATGCTGCCAATTTTTTGACACGAACTGATTTATCTATTATAAATACATTTGAAGAATAACGAAATGAAGCAACATCGAGCATTTGTGATAATGGTAAACTTGAACTATTTATCTATCTTACAACAATATATACTTAATTTTTTCCTTGTATATTACATGCAATAAATCATTATTTTTACCCAAATAATTTGTAGATACCCATTATTATAATATAGAGATGTGGTGTTCCCAATAGCTGGATGTGGGAGTTCAGACCTTACCCTTAGGTAAACAGATTTTTAATTTATAGTATTAAGAATCCTTTTGGTGTTTTTATGACACACTTCCCATTCCCATAAAAGAAGTCTGTATAAGCCACTAATAAGTATTTTAAAACAAATGTTTCTAATGTTACTATATTTTGATACTTATATGGCTTTGATGAACAGAGAAATATATTAGTCTTACCTTAATTAGTATAAAATTGCTATTGTTGCAATATTTTAATGCATGTTGAAATACAATGTTTGCCTTTTACTTTTTGAGTTTCATAGAGATGCATACTCATGCATATAAAAATTTAAAATTTAATATTCTTTTCGCAAGGTCTGTTTAAGGTTGCATTCCAGGTCTAATATATTATTTTAATCTATATATCTTAATAGAACTATAAGAGCGTTTGGAATTAGTATACACTTAGTCTTTAGATTTTTGAAGCACAAATATATGTGCTTCTTAGACTTGACATAAGTTAACGTGGTTTTAATTGAAAAACACGTGATGATACATAACAAATTCTTATCTTTTATCTTGAAAATATTTCCCAATTTGGGTTATTTCGCAGAATTTCAGTTATATCTGGTTATATAATCAACACTTTTCCATTTATTGCTTTTCTCTAATTTTATTTAGTATTCAATTGATTCGAATGCAGAGCAAGAACTTAAAACGAAAATAAATTATCTCTTACATGTTAAAAAAATACCTTTTAATGATTTCCATTAATAAATTGGAATGTTGTTCATCGAAATAATAGTTAAAAGAACCAGAATAAGAAAGAAATAAAATATTCACTACTACATTTGCGTATCATCATCTAGACATAAAAGAATTAGAGATGGTTCTTTGCTTTTTAAAAACTGAAAGAAGTTTTAAAATTCTTTTTTTTAGAATAAAAGAAGGAAATAAAAATAGTAATTCCATTAACGAGTTAATTAATTTTTCAATGTGCATAAAAAATATAACAATATGCTGTGTCTGGAAATACTCTTTTTCAACCTATCCATTAAGTTTTCTTCTTAACACTTACAAAAACTATCCCGTGCAAAAAAATTCAATCGATAGTCAGGTGTCAAGTACATAAATAAGTAATATAGATCACTTAGTAGGAAACCTTTCAATAGTTTATTCATTAAAAAGAAAAGTGGTATATTAGATTTAAGTTATATCCAAAAAACACAAAACCTGATACATTTAACTATTTTCTTAATTTTAAGACAATAATATAAAATTCGAGTTTTAAAATAAATGCACATAATTGTTGAAAAAAAATTTGTAATCTGAGATTTTTATTAAAAATACAGTTATACCCAGAAATTAACAGCCTTTTATTATTAAGATTATAATAAAAATTTTAAAAATAATCCACAGTGTATAGTTTAATATTTGTGGGGAGAATGGAGTTAGTAATTTAAATTTTAATCAAAGTATTGTATTTTAAGGCAGTTTCAAAATGAAATGGAATAGTTTTAAAAAAATTTCAATTTTTTTTTTTTGAATATTGTCTGTGTTATTACACAATAATCATACACATTTGTCCGTATAATGGATAAATCAACTTTCTCCCCACGCATTGTGATATTTTTTTTATTTGTATCAACTATGATTCATTTGAAATATTTGGATGAAAAGGCTTGGAGCACTAGATATAGCAAATCATATTACATTACTATATTTGTGTTTATTTCTACAAATAATAAATATTTTAAAAATAAAAACGTTATTAAATATTCTAAAAAAATGTTATTTATTAAGACATTTTAAGTGTAAAAGACAATTACTGTCAATTTATTTTATTGAAAAATTAAATTGTTTCATAATTTTTTTTTTATTTTACATGTATAACTTACACTAATATTTTTTATTTCACTGACTTAAAAAGAAGCAAAACAATATTTTAAACTAATTTTCACTTACTATAATAAAAAAAAATTTTCTTAATTGAGCACACTAACACTAACCTCCATTTCCACGGATCCCAAAGGATCTATAAGCCTGCTTAATACCCCTTACTCTGCACCATACCTGTGAGAGCTATTACGTCTAGAAAAATTTATAGGGATGTCTTTGTTTTTTTCTACGCTCTGAAAATATCTCAGTCTGGAACCCACAATCCCTGAAAAGGTTTAAAGGTATCTTTTATATTCTTGGACTCAGTTCAATGTTCGTGTTTCTTAACATTTTTTCATGCTACCTTTGTCTGTATTATTTACTTGCCAAAATGCATCTTAATTAAAGTATCCGACTACGTTCGGAACCATGATTTTGCAAAAGCGCATAAATGGATAATTTTCATAATATTTAGTGTCACTTACATTAGAATATATGCATAAAATTGTTTTAAGGACACTTTGACAAAAAAATTATTTCAATTTAATATTTTGGCAAAAAATTAACTTAGAATAATATTTTTTTCCAAATGTTCTCCTTTTGTGAAAAATGGTTCGATTATAATAATATTTTGCCTGTATATAGCTCAGACCTCTCTACAGAGGCTCAACTAGAATTTTTGAAATATATAACTTAAAAGTGTGTTTAATTACATTTTACGACAAAAGAGGGGAGCAATTTTAAGGAAAAAACGCCAATAATTATTTCAATTGGTGGTAACTCTGAAAATAATGTGAAATTTTCAAAAATTTTAGTTGAGCCTCTGTAGAGAGGTCTGAGCTATATACAGGCAAAATATTATTATAATCGAACCATTTTTCACAAAAGGAGAACATTTGGAAAAAGATTACTCTAAGTTAATTTTTTGCCAAAATATTATATTTAAATAAAAGGTTTTTGTCAAAATGTCCTTAAAACAACTTTATACATGTATTCTAATCTAAGTGACACTAAATATCATGAACATTATCCATTTATGCGCTTTTTTAAAATCACGGTTCCGAACGTAGTCGGAATCCTTAACATTTGTAACAAGTGACCCTTAAAAGAAAAATTCAACAATGATCTTAAAATAAATTCCAATTCATCATTTTCATTCAATTATTTATTTCAATTCCTCCTATTTGCTCACTCTCTACCTAGTATATATAGGTAGGTGGACCCCAAAAAATGTTCCAAGCTTAGGCAGCATTTGAAAACTACATATTGTGGAGAAGTTCCCCCCCCCCTCCCAAAGTGGAGACAAATGTCGCTACTTGTCATACAACTGGTTTGCGGGTAGGTAGTGAAAGTTCCCAGATTGTTCAGGATGATTGAAATGGCATGACTCTTAGGAAATTGGTCTCGTTTGGAAGTGCGAGCCACGATGATTTTTATGGTCAAAGAAAGTGTCCACATCTGCAATGAGCTGACAACACTTAGCGAAAGCATGTCACTACCTTCAATCAGGCAGATATGTGAGGGAATCGCCCTTTTCTCTTGCCCGTCTTAAGATGTGGGAGGAAGGGAAGAAACACTAGCCACATAATCATAAACTAATTGATTTCACAAATTAGCAACGCTGATTCAATTAATTTCAACAAGAAGAGACTGTCTCAATGTAAGCAATATACGTGGAAAAACAACGAGATGCACGAATTATAAGAAGGCTACAAATATCGTCATCTTTATTTTAGGATCGATTTTATTATCCTAATTAACCTAAAGTTAATTTAACTTTAGTGACCAATCAACGCTTTAATTATTTCGTCTTTTTAATATTTGAAATATTCTATAAATTTGAGTGATACCTGATCAGTAGCAATCTCATCTGACTTCCGACTTTCTCAATCTCCTTCTCATTGCTAGCTAGAAAACCTTGACTAAATATAGTAGACTTAATTTGAACACCACGGTTTCTTATTCAAAAGGGTTGAGTGTGAATAAACGCGAATTATAGCGCAAATATTTCCCTTACACGAATATATCCGTCACAGACAGGATGTCAAAATCTGCAATATGGCAAGGAGCAGCCGGCCAAGTTCTTCAACAACAGAAATTACCACGACATGAATCGGAGAAAGGATTCAAAATGATCGACCAGCAAGTCTGAGTGAAATCTCTTCAGAGCTGGGTCTGAGCTATGGTAGCGTACAGCATATCGTTTCTGATGTGCAGCCATATTCCAAGACAGTACTGTGAAAATATCCACCGAGATCTGGGTCAATGAATAGGGACAAGATTTCTACCAAGATGGTTTAAGAAAGTTGGTTCTGCGTTCTGATAAATGCCTAAACAGACTTCCTGGCTGTGTCGAAAAGTGATAAGCACGTAGGCTTCTTAATTTCCTTTTGTACTTTTTATCGATTGTTCATAAATATTTTTTTATTCGACTCGTAAACTTTTTTGGATTTACCTTCGTATTTATTTATTTATTTATTTATATATTTATGTACATATCTTGTTCAAATTTTGAGCCGTTCATAAGATACTTTCTATTTATCCAATCAAGTTTAAATAAACTTTTTTTAACTTGTAGTGGTAGACACTTGATGTTAATACAGTTTTTTCAAATATTAGTTCATTAATTAAATTAAATTAACTACCTGTTTTTGACACCAACTTAGATTTGTCTCCATTGTTGTAACAATGTAACTGTTAAAACAATGACAAAAGTTTGAAACCGATTGAAAACCAGTTTTTCGGCCAAACTAGCCAAACCGGGTGTGCATTGTCACAACACAAATCATGCTCTTTTTTCAATTCTTACTATAAGTTCACTCTCTCCCTATATATACATGCATATATATATATATATATATATATATTCATATACGACTATGATAGATATATAATAGATATATATATATATATATTCTTCATATACGACTATGAAGATATAGAATATATATATATATATATATATATATATATATATATATATATATTCTTCATATACGACTATTTTAAAGATTTGTACATCATCTTTGGTGTTCGATGGTTCAATTATATTGTGCATTTAATTGTTTTAGAGTTTTAACATTTTAATGTTATAATATCTTTCAGAATGCGATGGCGAATAGTTTAATTTTTTAAATATTAACTTTTTTAAAAAATTTTTTAATTTTAAATTTTTGAGAATTGAATATTTCCCGATTAACTTCCAAGCTGCGACAGGGGGATGGTTGGTGCCATGAAACTAGTTTAACCCCACTTATCGGTCCTAAGTCCGAGGTTGCACTTAGATATTTTATAAATTTTTATTTTATAAAATTTTTAATTTTGTTTGAAAACGTTGGTATTTTATTTTCTATATTCGCCATTGATATTTTGAAATGAGATTTAGTATTATAAAATTCATATCATTTCAATTTTTAATTGATTGTGAAATCGTGATTGATTTATGTATATCTAAATAAATATATATGTATTTTTATATTTCTTGTTCAAATTTTCGATCACTAATAAAATACTTTCTATTCATCCATTCAATGTAGGAATTGACTTAATTTTTTCTTATATTACTTGTTTTAATATAACTTTTGCTGCCATATGAGAAATAGCGGGCTCCATTATCTATATATAATGAGAAAAGCAACTCACTTATCACGAGATTTCCGGAATTATTAGACCTACAGACTAGAAAATGGGCAGGCAAGCTTTTTTTATTGAGCAGAGATGCGCTAAGAAAGGGTTTTGAAGAAATCGACTCTCAAGAGTAATTATAGAGGTGTTATAGATAAAAGTTATCGGTTTCGAACTATTAGACCTGCTGACTTAAAATTTGGCAAACTTTTTTTTCTGAGTAGATATCTTCTAAAAATCGGTTTGGAGGAAATCGACTTCGAGGGAGAGAGGCTATATGGCCGTAAATGATAAATATTCTTCTGATTTTAGAAGTTCAAGTCCTGTTCTTTTTACATTAAGAGGTGAGGACATAACAATGTTTTTCGATACAATCGAAAGCTTAATGATAAGAGTTAGATTGCAATTAGCTGTAAAGAGTGAATAGTCTTACAATGTCATGAAATACCTATCAAAACGGATGAATAACAGCTAATCTACTCTAACAGTGATTCAACGTAAATATTCTAATTCCCCATGATTTATTTGGCACTATTTTGCAAAGTATAAGGGCTGCTGAAATTAAAAGTGGACATATGCGATTGCGTCAAAATGAGTGCAGCTACAGAATCTCCAACAAACATAGGCACAACGGTCTGTAGCAAGTATACACCGCTTACGACGTTTATCAGTGAAACCTGTTAGAGTGGTAGAGGAAATTAATCAAAAATGCCATATAAGGATGGTCGTGCTATATAAGGATGCGTGGTGTGCGGTGGTACGGTTTCTAATTGTAGTAGGAGAATTTAGTGTGTACATCTATCGATGAATAATCGCAGTCTATTGGGAGCGCTGTTAAGGTCGAACGTCTTGGAACAGTTGGTGTTAAATTTTTCAGAAATACGATATCGGATCTCCCTGACGTCGTCTCCCTTGAAATCAGGACAACTTTTAAAAAAAAGTCGGTTGGGAAATGTTGGAAAACGCACCATACAGTCCGGATTTATCCCTCGGTTACTTCTAAGGCTTTTAGGCCCCAAAGCATTACGTTTTTACGAAAAAGTGGAAGAAGTTTGGCAGTATTTACTCAAGAATAAACCACGTTCTTTCTAGAGTGAAGATATAGACTTGCTGTCGTAACGACGGGACCTGTGTTTCGACCTCCAGAGCGATTTCTTTTGATTTCGAATAAAATCATTATTTTTGTTAAACTTGTCCACTTTTCATTTTGGCAACTCTTATATATTGCCATTCAAATTCTAGATATTATATTAATTTAAAAATATTCTATATATATTTTCCAAAGAGTTTTACTTCCTTTTAAAAGTCAGTATAGCTGTAGCTTAAGAACAAATTCAAAAACTGAAGGGGAAACTTAATACTGAATTCAATCATTGGTTCAGTAAGATTTTTTCTTATAATGATCTTTGTGCTTTTTAGCCAATCAAACACACTGTGTACCTCTGTACAAATTAACTTTATCTATCGATATTAGTATGTTAATTCGAGAACGATGTTTCCAGTGTAAACCTTTATAAAGAAAAATTTCTGTTAAAACAAGCGAGCTAGTACACAAGATTTCAAAAAAAATAAGAAGGAATTTTACTATATTTTAGGCAGAAAGAAAAAACATAGTTTTTACTATCGACATGCTTCCGGGGTTGATACTTTTTGAAATTTATAAATATTTATATTAAGCAAAATCTCCAAAGTATGTGAAGTAAAGTTTACACAACCTTACATAATTAAATTCAAAATATCACAATGCATAACACGACACAAAAGAAAAAGCATTCTCTACTTCAAAAACAAATCTTACTCTCCGAGATTTCATAAATAATTCTCAAAACGTCACAAACCTAATCCCTAGGTGGTTCCTACACAAAATTTGTATGCGGCGTTTGTACAAAAAATGTCTCAGATCACAAAAGAAGTGCATCGGAGAAAAAAGAGCATACAGGAGATTGTATGACGATATTTCAAGTTCAGGAAATGCTTCTGTGTGCCATTAAATATTTCTTTTGTCAGTTGTTCACCGAAATTTTGAGCTTCAGTTCAATTTTGAAAAGCCTGTTGGTTATAAATAAAACAGGGAGAGTTATTATTTCATTTTTCCGATGGAAGTGAAAAAAAATGGTTGAAGTTTTTACCAGCTAAAAGTAATCTATATATAGAAGATTGTTGGCTTAAAAATAAAAATAAACGATGGGGATTTCTACACAGAATAAGTATGTGTTAATTCTGAAAAATTCATTAAATCCTTTATGTTTCTTTTTGAAATAGGAATCTTTAAGAAACATACTTATGCACACCTTATAGAAATACTCTTATTAAACATTTTAATATTTAAAAAGAATCTCATTTATAATTTTTTATATTTCTTGGTAATAATAATCTATGAGAGTGCCTAAAGGGATGATAGATTTCATTACAGTCGACTCTCGCTAATTCAAACCTTCGATAACATGAATCGCTCGCTAATTCGAAGTATATCAGCCCTTAGAAAAACTCTCGATGCTTTGAACTAAAAATAGGTTTTGGTATACTCAATATCTCGAAGTAAAATCTGTGCCTGCCAGAATACGACACGTGATAATTCGAAGTGATCTTATAAAACTCTCAACAATTCAATTATTCATTATCATGTAGAGTCCTGTCGCAAATAGGTTTGAACTTACATGATTTGTGTTGTATTGTCTTTGCTTGTTTCGCCTGTAACGTAGCTCCTTTGATGACAATTAGAGTTAACACCCAAAATTCTGACAGAAGCTAAAAGTGTCACAAAAGAAACTACACACCTCCTTCCTTCAAAGTCATTTTGATGCGGACGTTTTCAAAAAACTTCATTTATTCTAGAACAATCCATTGACAAAGTTATATTGAATGACTTAAAACAAAAAAAAAATAACAGATTTTTCATTAAAAAAATTCATTATATACATTATGTATTCTTTTAATACAGGCTTTTTAGCTAGTGTATAATATTTATACTCTATAATATGTACTTTTTAAAAATACTTTAAAATAATTTCATGCATATGTACAATAGTTGCTTTATTATATAGTTTCAAATTTAAATGTGTTTAATGAAAAAAATTTCTCTTCATGAATTGTGAGAGTTTCTTCCTACCCTCTTTTTTGAAAATTCGAACCCTTGCTAATTCAAAATTTTTCATGGGTCCCTTCAACTTTAAATTATCGAGAATTGACTGTATATTCATACTGAGTCAGAAGTAAAGGAAACATTTACACAAAACGTATCCTTTCCGAACTTCCACACCGAACTATATTTTATCATATATTACTCCACACTGTGATTTAGTGGGATCGTATTTGAATCTCCTGAACTGCGAGGCAACTCGTGAAATATTCTTGGTAATCCCTATGAAAGGGAAATTTAAGCGCACCTTCCCTATCTGATGGGGAAATTTAAAAGATTAAATAGAAGTAATAAATTATTTCGTTTGGTACTGTGGCAATCATAATTTTTGTTCCAATTTTTTTATTCAATCAATTACTGTATGTAACATTACAACTACTGTGTTGTTCTAGTAGTTGTTCGATATGTTTATGGTATGGATTGCTAATAAAATGATGGAAGAAAATTTTACAGTTCTGTTTGTTGCTGAATAATAACGGACATTGAAACAATGAAAAATGTTACAAAAAAACCATCCCCTTCTGTACTTCCCCATTCTTAATTATTAAACCATTATATTTACAACTAGCTACCGTATTTAATTGCATCTTCTGATAAAATATGTATAAAAATTTCCCTTAGAAAAATTCAGAGCCACTTGAATACCAATTTAACCAATTTGTCTGTAATTATAACCATATTATCAAGGCTAAATTTTGTGGTAAAGCTAAATGGATAAAATTATCCATGAGCAGCCTAGATTGTATGCAAATAAATATATTCACTAATTTTAAGTGTATTTGAAAAATAGGGGGATAGAAACGTCTAATTATTTAAGTTCTCAGAAGTATTAAATTACTGAGTTTAAAATATTGAAAACAGTGTTAAGCTATCACTAAACATCAGTATCACAAAATCAATGTTAAAAGCTTTCAGGATTGAGGGAATATATCTTTTTTTATTCGTTTATGTTTGTTTTCTAAATATACTGTTATTTATTCCACTATTGAAATTAAGATAAATTAAACTCAAACAATTTTTCTAATACAATATGAACTGAAAAGTCTTCGTTTCTTTTTTCGATATACTTAATATACCTCCACATTCATTCCTTTACTTGAATTGGAGGTATCTACATGATATCAAGTTTCACTCACGCATGTAATATTATATTGTGAGTACTGTACATAATATAAGAAAAGGCTGCGAGTGAAGCTTCTTTAAACTCAATGAAATATTTTATTTTAGATTTTGTAGACAAATAAAGTCTCAAATCCATAAGACTTGCAGAAAGATAAGTAAAGGAAAAGTATCAATATTTTATACATCTTACTTTATATGCATAGGTATATCCAGATATAGTGGAGAGCTTCGATAAGAATTTAAAATTTTAAAAATGCATTATTCTGACAAAAATGCAAATAAATAACTTTTGGGGGAATCTGAAAATGACTTAAAGTTGTTTGCATAAATAAAAGGATTTATCAAAAAGTATAAAATGCCCGTACTGAGAAACAAGCAAATAACATTTCGTACTTAATACTTGTGTTGTATATTTACCAGGTGACTAAAAAGCTCGTTAACATTTGAAAATCCAATAATTCATGGATTTATGTAAGCAGAGAAATAAAAATTGACACACTTGCTTTAAATAACATGGGGTTTTATTGAAATAAAAAAAGTACAAAAAATGATAGCCAGATGGCATAGGACAAAAAAACGTCAATGACGTCGCATGAAAATTGTGTATAAAATGATCTGCCGTCAGAGACGAACCAGCAATTATGATATGTTGACTTTACCAGAAAAGACATTGTTAGTAAAGCTATACTATCAGAACAGAGAATCTGTTACTGCAGTTTTATAATCCGATCCATACAAAAGAAGGGTGTGATAAAGCTCTTGTGCATATAGATTTGAGAAGATTGCTTACTGAGCCTGTGACAGGGTTTTCATCGTGCTTTCTTTTAACAGTCCTCTTGGGGTTCTTTGGGGCCAGAATTCTTTCCAACCAACTCGAGAAGAAGAACGTGATTAAGCAAATTAGGAATCATGTATATAATAGAAGTTAAACGGGCGCGTGGTAGCTATGTGAGGTATATGTCCAAGTGTGAAAGTGATTAAGATAGCGTTTAGAAGAATACCAAGTCGGAGAATTAACCTACCCGTACCTGTATATCCAAGCTAAAGGTGTATACGAAATCACAATTAGAGCCGGATAAAAGCCACGTCAGTTAGGATGAAGAAAGTAGCTGTTTACCTAGGATATAGCGGTAAGCGACTTTGATTAAGCTCTAAGGAAAGTGCGTGTATTAGTGAGATTAAAATTAATCTGTAAGGTTAGATATAGTGGTCAATTACGCGATTATTTGGTAATACGAGTTGTGTCTTCTCATTCCAGATCTGCTTACTTTGATTATTATTATTGTTGTGTATTGTGATTAAGTTAAGATCTTAACAAATAGATATTAAAGTGAACGATTTGCGGGACTCTTCTTCCTTTCCCACAGAAACTGTTCGCATAGATAATGGAGAGCAGAGGAACCCACGAGCTGGCACCTCACAAGCCGCCACTTTTGTCATGAGTGGCCTTTCAGGTCCCCAGATCTCAACCCGTGTGGTTATCGGTTGCAGGGTTACCTGAAGTCGCAAGTCTACCCCGATCATCCAAACTCATTGGAATGCTAAAAGATTACACATCTGACGGCAGTTTCTCACCATACCTATAAGTATGCTGTACGGTGCTGTTCTCAACATTGTCCCTTGACTTCAGGTATTGTTGATGAATGGCGGCTGACATGTTGAGCATTTGTTATAAAAAGAGCATCATTTATTGCTAAAAATCAATTGTTGTGCTAATTATTGCTTTTATTACATAAAGTGCCATATGTTAATCATTTTTGCACTCTTTTAGCTTAAATAAAATCTCATATCATTTTAAGCATGTGTATTAATTTTTACTTCTCTTTCTGCTGTATTTCGTGAATTATTGAATTTTCAAATTATAACGAACTTTTGGGCCACCTAATGCATGTATTTTCTATTTAATATATGCATGACTCTTTTGGATTGATATTGTAATTATTTCAAAGTAAGCTAATAATATGTTTACGCTATATATTTTTTAAATATTAATAATATTTAGGTTTTTAGTTTTAAAAGGAAGAACAGTTTTTAGTAACAAGGATAACTTTTTTTCATTCTGATTTTTTGAAGTACACTTTTATTAAGAATAATGTATTTAATAATTAAAAATGCTAGATAATAAACTTCTTATTAAAAATTCTAAATTTAAAATTTATAATTGACGTTTTAAATTAATTAATTTCCTTTCAGTGTCTTATAAACAAGTATAATAAGTATCTTCAAAAAGTAGCAGTCTAAAGCTTACAATTCCTTATCTTTAGGTTTTTGAAGTTATTAACTTAACTAAATTTTGTTATCACATACCATAAGCAAGCATCATCAAAATAAATTACTCATCAGGCTCAAAATGTGTTGAATTTATTATTTCCTGTTTATAATTTTGTCGTCAGAATTTTTTAAAAAAGATACTTCTTATCTTTTTATCATATTCAATAATTCCAAGCATTTGTAATTGAAACTATTGACTTTAACCATCGATTACCGTTAAAAACAAAAAATGCAACATTGATAAACGCTCACTCACTGTTAAAAACAAATAAGGAACAGAATTATGAACGAAAGTACTTCGTGTCCCCCCCCCAGAAAAATGTATATTCCAAATAAAACAATTCAGCTTCTCTCTTTGTTTCTTTTTTTAGTCTAATACAAGAGAGCGTTAATGGATTGAGTTTAGGATTATCCGAACAAAAGGAAATCATTTTCGTCAAAATTTAAAAATATTACTGCTGATGGGAAAAATAAGTCAGAAAAAGTAAAGTGCAAAGAAACTATTTTTTTGACATAATCGCAAGTGACATAAAATGAAAGCTTTTAATGCATAGAAAATACTGTTTCCTTTTTTTCTCCTGTTTTGGGGGAGTTTAAAGAGCTAATAAATGCGTCGTTTAAGATAAATTCTCCAACTCAAACAATTTCGAGAGGAAAAAAGTTTCAAATTCAACAGAAAATGAAGAGAAAAAAAACTCACAGCCTTCGCCTCAAATTATCTTGATTTTGTAGGTGTATTTTTTTTTAGTATTATTATTATTTTTCCTGGGACGAAAAAGAAATTCTAAATTTTGTTTTCCCTTTCTAATCTTAGGGTAAATTTCGTGATGGAAATTTAAATTAGAATGTTCTTTAGAATGAGTCAGGATAAAATATTTTAGAAAAGTTCCTTAAATGAAATTTAATGATTAATGAGACATGTAATACGTAATTGATTATATTTCTTGCTATGTTATAAAAGCTCTTAAAAGGAAATTACATTTCTTTATTAAATGAAAGAAGTTTAGAAATCTTATATTAACAGTAATCATTTAATTTAAAACTTACTTATTTCGAAAAAGAATTGTATAACTTACTGATAAGTGAGTGGTTGTTATATTAACGTCACACTATAAGGCAACACGAAAGCCATTAGCGACGGACCTCGTAAATTTGAACCTCAGTCAAGTGTGACGAGGACACCCCCTCTCCTAGCTACCCCACTAACGGGAGACATTGAGCTTCGACATATTTTACGCGTAGCGGCCATCTTTACACGGTAGGTCTTCAGTGGATCCAGAAGACGAGCTCGTGATGCTCTGATCTCGAGATCGTGACCATGACCACAAGACTACCGCGGCCACCAACTTACTGATAAAAATAATAAATTAAATAAAAATGTTACTATAATTACATCATTATCATGAATATCATTGATTATTTAGCAAGTTACAGATGATATTTTAATGTATGATTTTAAAGTATTAACTGGAAATATTTTAAAGAGAGAGTTATTACTTCATATTATTACACATTGCAGAGATATTCCCTACATAATGCTAGGGATATTCAAAGGAAAAAGTATTAAACGACTCTGTGAGTATGAATGAAGACTTTATTCAAAGTATTTACCATATGCATATGCACAATGATCCCATTGATTAATGAGCCGAAGGATTCCTCGTTTCCGGAATTCCTGTGACCATGACAAGATTCAGTTCTTCACGGCATCCTGAAGTTCGTCGTCCAAGTTAACCAAACATATGGAAATCGCAGAGTGATATTCTCGGGCTGTAGGGAGGATACTCAAGCTGCTCCCATTTGAGCTTGGCATGTTCTGCGTGTATGGTCTGAACACACATAGTCTTTCCTTTATACAGTCACCATCCGGAGATGAATAGCGGGCGATTTAATACCTTTCGCTTTCAGAAATTTGTTAACGCCTTGAAGTTCCTCAAACGTCGAATTTTGCAATGAAAACGCCGTCATGTCCTCATACGCACTGCCACTTCAATTGGATGGTGCTTTTTACAATAGGCTTTGCTCTTTCCTTCGCATGCTCCGATCCATGCCAGAGACTCCATTCTCATCCCTAGATGTATCGATACGTTCTCTCATAGCAGCACAGGCAAATATTTTTATGGTTACGTTGCTACTACATTTCGAACCCTTTTATTTGAACACTCCTTGCAATATATATATATATATATATATATAATGTTATTCTAATTAATATTTTACTGTGTAATAATGAGGATTTTAATTAATAGATTGATAGACTCAAGAACGAGAGAATGATGAATTTTCATAAAATTTCATGTATTAACACAGATTAGATTGAAATACTGTAAGCAAATATACTGTAAAAAGCATGCGTATTATAATTTGATTTGAGGCATTTAAAACTGAGAAAATATTATATTTCAAGCAAAATTTAATTGATTGTTATCTGGTCTAATCTAGAAAGAGTTGAATTCAATGAGAGAAAGTGAGTGAGTGAATACTAACGTCGCACTGTTCAGCTACACCAGGGCGTTTGGTGACGGATTACGTAATTTTGAACCATGGTCTCACTCCTCTACACGGTGGGTCTTTAGTGAAAAAAAACTGCTTGAGAAAATGATTATTTATTTTTAACTAATGCCTTCATTTTCATGCTCCACATACAAAAAGTGTTATAAACTTAAATGTATCAATTTATAATTGATAGGGTTATGCCATTGTATTAAAATCAAAAGTTTTATATAAATAATTGTTAATAATATATGTACAAAAGAAAAATCTTTGCTTAACAGAAAGGTCTATCCTAAGAGCATTGCTTAAAGGAAAGGTCTATCTTACCAATTTATTCGATAAATATTGTATATCACATAAAGTCATTATTTAAAAAAAGAAAATTTCATAAAACTGGTCATTTTAAAATATATGAGAAAAACTAATTAGGAGTTTCACACAAAGAATTTTAACAAGCATTCCATCCTTTTTAAAGGAAATAATTTACACTCTGCAATAAAAATAAAAACCAAATTAATTTTAAGTTTTACAGATTTAACCATCTAAAGATATAATCATATTGCAATTAACCTTTCTTTTGCTTCAAATTTAATAAGTAATGTGTTAAGGTCTTAAAGATTTTTTTTCCACATCTGAATTATTATTTCCGGTAAGCGCTTGAGTTTTGGTAAAGTGCCAAATTTGTGAAATATTTTGCTGTGCCATATGTTACTTACGGCGAACCGTTCCGAAAACATTTCAGTTGCTAGATGCTGCTGTATCCCAAATGGCATCGTCTATCAATGAAGATAAAACTGGATGGATATAGGAGTTGCATCCAAAACTTTAAATCTCAATCTTTTCTTTGAGATATTTCATCCCTTTTGTACATTGGCAGACACATTATGTTGGTAAAACCAGTGACACATCAGATGTGTGTGAGTTATGACTGTTATAATAGACTAAAAATAAACCTGATTTAAAATTTGTTGCCATCATAAAGATAAATTTTAATGAATATTCTGTGTCGCTGTATATATATCTCTTTTTAATATAATGGTATGCGTGCTTGCTAATGCCATTAAAAACAAAATAATAATTTTAAGAGATATAATGTTGGTCTTCCCTCATATTAAACTAGGAAATGTGAGACATCTAGCTGAAACCCTACAGATTTACAGCTGAAACCCTAAAGATTTTCAAGAAATTCAAATTCTCAAAAAAATAAGGTAGTAGAATTTCAGTAACTATTGAGTGTTCATTCTTTTTTTAGGATTCTAATTTATTTCAAAAAAATGATCAACAAAATCCATAGAATGCAGAGTATAAATTGTTTAACTAATAATATTAAAAAGATATACTTTTCTTTATAAATAAAATGGGAATCAAGAAAAAAAATTGTGGATTTAGAATCGTTGAAAATGTTACTATTTCAGCTACCTATATATATATATGTATATAACGCAGAAAGAAGACGTAATTTTCAGGAGACTCTCACTTTGTTACTACCTTTTTCATCGTAGGAGGTCTGTGCATTTTATTTGTTTATATTGAACTGAATTAGGTGTTCTTCAGACTTTGGTGATACTTTAAAACTCGTTGACACTGATATAATATTCCTTTAGAACTGTGAGTTCAGGAACAGCTCTTTTACAAACCGGCTCTGTATCTGAAGTAAGTGGTATGTCCGAAAATTCAGTACCATTTTGTTCTACTGTAACCACAGTTGTAGTATTGCAGTTTAACGCGTGCGCACACGTGTCTCTGGTTGATTCTCAATTCAGTGACCATTAAAGTCGGATAGTTCGTTTTTATACGCGTTAGTGAATGTTCAAAATATTTCAGATGTTTGCCATTCCCTCCGACTGTAAAGTTCGTTCTGTAATCCGTTTTTTGAGCACAAGGAATGTTAAGTCAGTTGGAATTCATCGTTTACGGTGAAATTGTAATGAGTGATGAAATGGAAAGAAAGTGGATTCAACAATTCAAAGATGGGCGTACCAGTAACGATGACGAAACGCGAAGTGGGGAATCTTCTACTGTTAATTATGAGGTTTTGAAAAAATGAATGAAAAACTTCTTGAAAACGGATATTTCACAATAAGATTGCTTTATGATAAGTTTGCACAAACCGCTGTTCAACACACAGAAATATCACACAGTGGCTCTCTTCACTATCGGTTTTTTTCTCTGAAAAGGGTAGAGACACGTTGGCTTCCCAATGTGCCAAATTTCTGAACAATGGTGGTAACTATGTAGATATAAATAATTTCCGACATGCTTTTTCATGTAAAAATATATTTTGTTTCGAGAACATATGCGTGTGTTTATGCTTGTGTTTCCAAAACGCGGTATTTAGTTTCCGGACAAGCCGCATAGTATCAGTAGAATAACTTAATACGTGCAACTAATGATGCCTCTTCGCTTCAGACGAAATGTTATATTCCATACCTCGATAATTTAAATTTTATAATAAACCATTTCGTTTGATAATTTAGGATAATAAGTCGTGTTTCTTCTGTTACTTCAGCGACAATATTGTAACATGTGTAATTCCTTATATGAATTGTAGAGATCCTCCGCTCATGTTGGAGTGAGGATTAACCAAAAGAAGACATATCTTGTGAAACTCAACAAGCGTTTTATTCTTATCCCTTTTAATCAATATCCATTTTTACAACAGCTATAGAATGAATCAGTGTTATTAAATAATAACTATTGCTATAAGAAATATTTTTTCGGTGATATAAAGCAACAAATCAAGTCCTTGGACACAAACCGTAATATTTTCAGTGTTTTGTTTCTGTATACACGGACGTTAAATATAAATCTTGCACTATATCATTTAAACAAGTGTATTGACACTTCTAATTTCTTTCTTTCTCTCCGAACTCGATTCACTTAACTTTAAATAGTAACATTCATTTGCATAAATAGCGATTTATTTACAGAAAGAGGTTCGCAAACCAAACAACGCATGAAAAGTGTTTCCCCATGGGAATTAGTGGAAGCATATATATTCTAAGAGTACCTGTTACAGAATAATTAATTAAAACAAAAGAGAACAAATATTATGCTATCTAATTGACGATCCTTTAGGATTGATCACCATAGAAGGACTAGAAGTCTTTTTTATCAAGCGACTTCTTAAATCTAGCGAAGTTTTCAAAAAATTTATTAATCCCAGTCAAATGCTAAACTCAGCACTTTGTATTCGATTACCTTTACACTCGACACATGCAAAGGTAATAATTTTTTTTTCTGTAAGTGGGACAATTTTCTATGAATTAAGTCCCTGGTACCATAAGACGTGGAGATTTCTGCCACAGAATAAGAAAGCAAGAGTGCAAGTAATTTATTTCTAAGGGTTGATTATAGGGTTAAAATGTACCATTTAAAAGGGTGAGTAAGTGTTTATTAGAGTTGCACTATAAAGTAACACGAAGGCTATTTGTGACGGACCTCGGAATATTAAACTTCGGTCGAGGGACGAGGACGACACATGAGACAGGCAAACAAGTTCAAATGAGCACGTCAGTCAAGACTTTGAGTATTGACTGATTTTACGTGCATCATCCCCTTTACACGGCGTATCTTCAGTGGTACTAGGCTCTAACTCATGACACGCCCCCCAACCACGAATCCCTTACCTTGACCGCTGGGCTTACGCGGCCGCACTATTTTCTAGAACGGTGAATTCTTTCATAAGTGGTCCAAATCTTGACATGAAACATTGTGGATTACTCTATATTTCATTTCCAGAAGCAAAGTAAATGCATTACGTAATATAAATTAGAATAACGCTTACATAAGCTGCCCTACTTCGATTTCTATAACTCATTGAACCGATTTATCAAGTGACATTAGTATATCATGCCGTGCCGGCCATGAGCTCGTGACCATACCCATTGCTACTAGGGATTGCAATATCAGACCACCACTTCAAATTTGTAACTTCATCGCAATTAAATTATTTCCTCTTTAACACATTTGTATCATACTTCGTTTTTAAATGTGTATGGAGCCACCTTGTAATTCATCCATTCACTTAATAACTCGAACATTTTTTTTTACATTGGGCCACCACATTCTTTCCATCATATAAACAATGCAAGCAAACCGAAATATTATGAACTGATTTTTTTATGTTCATTAAAGTTATTCTTATTCCTTATCATGGGTTATTATTTATATATATTATATATATAATGAATCTGAAAAACATTTTGAGCCCTAAAATATTATATACAAATACAATATGAATAAAAAACTCTCTAATTTAAAAAATATCGAACTATTACACATTTTCTTCACAACTACAAACTTGTTTTCTCAGATACCAGTATCAGACAAAGAATCTTGCAAGTATGCAGTATCGCTCTGAGCTGTAATAGGATAATTTTGGTCCGCCTCCTTATTATTTCTCTTGATTGTACGATGCAACTTTGTATTCACAATCTAATTAATTTCGCCCGTTAGGGAGACATAAATACACAAAGGTATACTATTTTGCTATGTTGGCGATCCCTAAGCATACAGTGGAGACAATTTTAAAAATATCTAGTAAATACTGAGAAACCGGTATTTAAACTTGTGAATACCGGTATTACAAAATTGTACAAATGGCTCAAAATACCGGTTTTCGGTATACCGGTATTGCAATCCCTAATTGCTACCACTGCCACAGTACCATTTGAAGGGAAAAGAAATGAGAAAGGTTTATGATTCGTTTTACATTCTTTCCCTCATTGTCGTATGATTCAGAACTTTACAATGGTAAGCACTGAGAATAAAAAAGTTTTAACCAATGCTTATATAAAAAGATACGCATTGAAAAAAAGAGACTTAAAAATCTGCATTGTTTATGTTAATATGAATTATTAAAAGTAAGAAAAATAAAAGATAGATGTAAAAAGTATTCATTTATAGGTATGTATTTGTGGAAATGTAGCCTTAAAATTATTATTTATCTTTTCAGAAGACGAAGAGCTGACGTGCAACTTCTGTGAGCGCTCCTTCAACAGCGTCCGTCGCCTGGAGCAGCACCAACAGAGGAAGCGGCACTACATGTGCTCCATCTGCGACACAGTCTTCGACGGCCTCATGCTCCTTGAAATGCACAAAGAGACCCTCGATCATTGGTCCGATTACGAGCTGCGCGTCAAGAAGGCCCAGGAGGAGTCGGACTACTCCGAGGAGGAGCTCGAAGAACATCGGATCTACAGCAACCGAAGTGGCGACGAACTGAGGAGGCTGTTGCTCTGATGGTGTCGATTCTGCTGCCGCGTGTCCAGGCAAAGGCAGCAGCAGTACAGCTTAAGGTTGTAACGAGGCTTGCAATTTCTAGTCAACAACGTCCTTGACATGTTTTAGATTTGATTTTGAAGTCGGCTCTTTAGGTTGTGCCAAATCGAGGAGATGTTGGATTTCTCTGATCGAGAATGCCACAACTTGAGGTTTAAAATAACTAATTAGGAACGGTTTGCTTCTAAAAGGGGGGACTTGTTATTACTTGATTGCAGGTAATTCTCAAAAATTTGCTATTCAGAACAAACACCATAAACGGTGAAATGCAGATAAATTTATTAATAGTTATTCAAGTAGTCAGAATTTTACCTATTTGAAAGTTATATGAGTATCAAGGAATACATTTACAAAAATATTCAACCATTTTGATAACTCAAAAATAATAAACAACGAATTTCGATTGTAATCAGCTTTACTGATTAATATCTGAGAGAGTAGTGATTAATGTTATTTTCATTACTTAAATCGGAGAGAAGCATCATTAAATTTCCTTAAATAATTCATATATTAAGAAATCTTACGGATAATGGGTAAAAATTATATCTTTTTATCTTTATCTTATAAATTATAGAGAAACATTTACTCAGATTTGCTCTTGAATTGAGCCAGCTCAACGCAAAACAATTAAGGGGACAAAAAAGGCATTCTTAAAAATAAAAATAATTGAGTTAAATATGTGGAATTTCTGGTATCACAGAAGTCCTAGATATCATAGAAGTCGAGTACTTCCTTCTTAAATTATTATATTATTCTAAATCCAAAGAGCATTTGAAGTTCATCTATTGTTTTCTAATAAATTAATGAAATTGCCTACAAAAAATATTAAACTTTTATTCGGTGATTTCATATCAATAAAGTAACAACTACTTGAGACTTTTTCCTTATGAAATTTTAATCGACAGTACTAAAAAAAGACATTTTCATATTTGGAATAACTTTTAGCACACAGTTAAGAATCCTAAAAAAAATTTATTACAAAACTTTTACTATAGATTAATTTAACGTTATATAGTTTAATTAGTTTTTCATTCAATACATAATCTTGGAAGTGTTTTATAATGAATTACGTAAAACTATTATCAACACAATTTGACTTCAGAATAAATCATTTTAAATGTAATTATTTAAATATACATGTTTTAGATCTTAAAATATTGTTTGTTATATGTATATAGTATATGCTACATTTTCTTGATATCACAATTTATTTACATCTTTTTATTAATACCTAGTAATACCAGTATTTTCATGTAGACAAGCTTAACCTAATTTAGAATATTTGCTTATGTGTGTTGAAATTTATTTATTTCTTTAAATTTATAAGCCCCACCTTAAAATCAGACAAAATATGTATATTTTCTATCCTTTTCCCATTATATCTCTGACATTTCATCATAAACTTTTATGATGTTCTTTTAGATACTTTAAACAATTGATGATTGTGAACAAAAAAATGCATTTCTTCGTTCAAAATTAAGTTTAAAACATGTCAAGGAACTAAATGAACCTATCAGAAAACAAATTGGTTAATTCAAACAAATAAGCAATGGTACGGACTGCTTAACACCTCATTCACCTATCAACAGAAATGAACATACATTCTTTAAAAAAGTGATTTAAAGGTACTACAACGTTGCTACTATTCGGAATTATATTTTCAGAACTTTTAAACAAATTTCATTAACCAATTTGGCTTTTGATAGAATCATAAATCACTTTACATTCAAATAAAGTTATATTTGCAAGCTAATAGAAAATTATCACTGAATATAAGAATGATCTTAATAACAATACCCATATTATTATTTATTAATGAACGATTTACTAGAAACTTCAAATGAGTAGTAAAAAAATTGTGGTTTTTGAAGTGAACAAAGCACAGTATTTCTTGTACATATAATTATTCAAGGGTATATTCAAGAGTTTACTACAACTACCATAGCATGAATGAACTTTTGCCTTATACATGCAGCATGGAACGAACTTAGCTGGTGAAAAAAAGGCTTATGGACTTGCTATTAGACTATTGGCAGTACCTCATATTTATATTCGAAATTCTCCTCGACAATTATGAGTGCTCACATATAATTAGAAAAAAATTCTAGTTATGATGTTTCGGTTCCAGAAGGTTGGTATATGTAAACTGATATGTGTGAAAGCTTCGAATATTCGTGTTTAGAACTGAGGTAGTTATTAAAAAGATTGAAATTTCGGTTGAATCTCGATTATCCTATCTAATATAAACCTCTGCGTTTTTGAGTAACAAAAAATTGGGGATAACTCAAAGTATCGAATGATAAAAAATAAAAATTTTGTTCCAAATATAACGTTGCCTTCGGGTAATATTGAAGAAAAGAATGCACGTAAAATTGAAATATTTTTAGAGAAAAAAGATAATTCAACATTAATAACTTATTTCGACCAATGTGTATATAGAAGACTATATATTTTGTTCTACTAGGCAATTCTATTTAAATAGTCCAATTTTTATCTCTTGTACTGGAATTTCAAATTTGTTCCTTACATTACATGTTAAAAGCTAAAATTGGGCACATATAGAACACTTTTTTTTAATTTTAAGATAATGTATAATAAATTAATTAATGTGGTAAATATTGTAAAGTTATGTGAAAACGATAATTTTTCTGCCGAGTTTGTTTTAGGTTCTGTGATAGTGATATTAGGTGTAAACAAATTTAAATAAAGTAATATTATTCTCGGAATTTCATTTAGATTTTTGGGATTTATGTAACAAGTAATCTCCTTTAGGATATTAACATAATACTTATTCAATTTTAAAATTCTAAAAGTAACACCTATGATTTTAATTGTAATGAATTTATGAAAGTTTTCAATTATTCGAATGCCCTGTGGCAACAAAAAGTGTTATAAATAACGTTGTACCACACGTGTTAAAAGTTAAAGTTGGACACATGTAAAATGTTTTTTTTTAATTTTAAAATAATGTACAATAAATTAATGTAGGTGTTATACGTATCGGAAAATTATATAAAATCCAGAGTTTTTTTTCCAAGTTTGTTTTAGGTTCTGTGATATAAAACAAAACAATAAAGTAATATTTTTGGTATTCCATTTAAACCTTTGTAATTTATATAACAGGTAATCACCTTTAGATTATAAACCTGTTACTTTCATTGCTAAAATTCTCAATGAACTACTTATGATTTATTCTGTAGTAAAGTTATCAAAATTTCCAGTAAATTGATTGTCTTGTGGTAACAAAAAGTGCTATAAATAATATTATGCCATTTAATGATTCTACAAAAACGTATTATCAAATTTGACTTATTTTTTGAAATTTCATCCCATAAACTTATGTAAAAAATCATTTTAATCAAATCCAATAGAATGATCGCTTAGTATTGATAAAACAGAACAGGTTAAGCAATACCCGGATAATCGAGATTCTATATTTTATGGAAATATTCAAATATGGAATGTGTGAAATAATGGTGTGAAAATTTCCAATGTATGAAATTTTATTGGAGAACATCATGCATTTATCACAATGGCATTCGGTGTATTGAAAATGTGAATTAAGAAAATGTAATCAGGAGTAATCACATATGATATGCTATTATTGTTGACAAGCCATTAATGTTTTTTTAACTAATATAAAAGTTCTGTAGATGTTGCCAAACAGGTTTATAAAACTCCAGTATAATGAAAAACTGCTTATGAGATCTGTAACGGATCAAATATCAATTTAATTCTTTTGGCTCTGATGAAGGAAAATGAACTATCGATAAATGTAATCTTCAAGATGTTTCGAAATCATCTAAGGATAAAAAAATGTGTAATATTAATAGAATCTATATATTTATTTTTCTAAACAGCTCTTCTTAGCTGCAAAATCGAAATTATAATCCTAGCATATCAGATCATCAAACATAGCTCTTTGAAAGAAATGAATGAAAAATGATTAGTTAATTTAAATTTAATGTTATTTATTACAAAAAAAACTGTTTAATGTAGATTGAAAGGCTCGAAAATATTTTCTTATTTTTCTGGACAAGGCATGATTTCTCGAGGAACCAATTTTCTACAAAAAAGTTATGATCCAAAATTCAACAATTACCACAAATCACTTCATACCTATCATAAAAAAATTTATTATTTTTTGAAAATTTCATAGGTCTTAGACCTGATGTCTGTATTATTTTAAGTACAATTATTATAAAACACGTTTAATTGAAAAAAAACTTTGACTCCCTTTATTTTTCTTCAGAAATCAAACCTTGATCTTAAATAAAAAATTCTCAAGACACATCTTTAAAGAAAATAGAGTTTATTTTTAAGCGTTTTTAGAAAATAAACATCACTCAAATACTCACTGAACATTTTTATACCATTTTGAAATAGAAATGTTTGTTACTTATAAATAAATAGTAGAAAATTGTTTTAATTTTCAAAAAAAAATGAAAAAAGTAACTGAAATGTATTATCATTATATTTGAATATCATTGTTAAAAAAATGGGTAAGTATAATTGAAATATCAACAGCAATTTTAAAATCACTAACTCTTAACTGGGTTACGTGATGAGTAAATAAATTAAAAACAAATTCTTAACTTCGATAAATATTTGAGTTTAAAATATTATTGATTTTAATAAATAATGGCTGTGTAACGAAATGAGTTTTTATAAAAACTTCACAATCACATTATGCTAAATACTTTTTTTTACTAAAATTCAAACAAATTTGGTTGAAGTTTATTTTTTAATTTTAAGGCCACATATATCCAAATTAAGAATGGAAATTAATGATTCAGTATAAAAAGATAATAATTTATTACTCTTCCATTTTACGAAAAAATATTTTAAGCGAACATCGATTGAATTTAAAATAACTGCATAGAAATTTTCATTTAAAAATTAATATATCAAGCAGGAACTACTTTGAAGTATTTCAATTCATCCACATTAAACGAAAAACAAAAATCTAATTTCTTTAATCATGTACCAGTCTTTGTATAAGTAAATAAAACGTTGTCTTACGTTCCTCTCATTGTTTAAAAATCAACTTAAGCTCTTGATTTTTGCCGTCCTAATTCTAAATCTTCGATTGTGCTGCTTTTGACGTCATGGCCGTATTTTGTTTTCATTTGCTTTTATACTGCCATCTATTGGAGAAACATTACACCATTTATCGAAAAAATTTAAGTATTCTGAAGAAAGTCTTGCCCATTACATGTCAATGGTCTGTACAGTTAATTTAATTTCTCCTTTTTTCTGAAAGATGAAATAATTTTTGATTTGAAAGATGTTTTCAATTTTCGAAAACTTATTTAAATTTAGTAACGTTAGCGATGCTAATTTTAGAACCATAAATGTACATCGAAATGGACGCCGCGTTTTGAAACATTTCATCGTCTGTACATTGGAACATTCAGTCTAATCTAATTAAGATTTTACGTATAAATGAAATTCCATAATTTTTATTCTTTCTTTTATTATTTTTTGTTTTTATTCTTTAGTTATTTTTTTATTCTTTCTTTCTTTCTTTTCTTTTTTTATTTATTTATTTTGCAGAATCCTTCGACTATTAAAGAAAAATAGTTATAATTAAAGTATATAAAAATTTTTTCAAAAAATCCGTAAGTAAATACTTATAATAACGTGAATTATTCTAGAATATTAAACTAACATTATGCATGCTTACATTAACATGCTTCATATTAAGAAAACTTTGTTACAAAGTCTAAAAATGCAAAGAACAAAATACGAAATAAAATATCACCATGGCTTCAGTAGAAATAAATGAAAAAAAAATTATAATCATAAATGTATATCAAATTAAAACCTTATCGAAACACAAATAAGTTCGCATTTATGGATAAACTTTATACTGTGTACATTTTTAAATTCTTTATTTGGTGAAATTTGTTCTAAAAAATCTATCATTTCGTGTAAAATAATTTACCATATAATTAAAATACCATATAATAATTCATCATATATTAAAATAATTTACCATCAGCGTTGCATTTTATTTTAATTTCTCAAAATTACTTATTTATGCTTTACTTCCAAGATTTCTAATAATTTAAATTACACCGATATAAATGAAATTTGGCTTAGTGAAACATTGGCTAAATGGCATGCTAACTAAAAAGCTTAGTAAAATCTCAAACTACTACAGTGTACTACTGATACTTATTGCAACGTCTGAGTCTATACTGTTCACATTGACTCTAGAAGACTCCTGCTGGTTGGAGGATCCGAAAGCGAAAAATTGATTCTTCCGTATAAGAATAATTATGTTCTAGAGAAAAAATATTGTAAATTTATCTTCTTCAAAACGATGCATTTTATTTTCAAAATATATTCGATGCTGTCTGTTTCAAAATTTTTACTAAGAGAAATGTGTTATGTGATATTATTGAGTAAATCACAAGAAATTAAATTATAATTCATGAAATGGTGGGAAACGTATTTTATCTTCAAAGAGCATTTTCTTAAAATCAAATTAATGAAATATCATTTTTTCTTTTCAGTTTAGATATACATTCTTCCAGTCTCACAATACTTTTTTATAAACCATGACGGAAATCAGAATAGTTAGTTTTAGCAAAATTGAAATTATTCTAAAAAAACATCTCCTTTAAAACTAGATTAGGACTCAGAAGTACCAAATATATTTTACATATAAATCATATAAAATTTAGTACTTTAGAACAAATTAAAATTCCCTTAAAACATTCATCATGGATAGAATTTTCTTATAGCTTTTATAATACGAATATTTATTGATATGTACTCACTGGAATATTGGAAGGACTGAAACTGAACAGAAATATAGAACTAGTTCTTCAGAAAACCTTTGACAAAACAAGTGCTGGTCTAGATGGATCAGTGATGAGCACTATAGATAGATTGCAAACAAAAAAAATTTGTAATAAAGAGCACTTTCATTTTATTTCCTCAATTTCTTTTGTACAGTTGCACATTGTAAAGTGATTGTTTGTAAATAAAGATATATCTGGTGGTATGTGTGCTTCTTGATTCATTCTCTGCGTTTATAAGCATTAATACAAAATATTTGGGTAACATAATATTATATGCAGTGGCGTAACGGAGAATATTTGGGCCTTCCGCAAAGTCATGTTTTGGGCCTCCTAGAACCCTTGGCCCCCACAATGCAGGGGTAGCGGAGTGTACGTTGCGCCACTGATTATATTCACCATACATATTCATAACTGTAAGTTTACCATAACATTTCATTCTCAAGTTCGGCTATCTTTGCTACCAGTACGCATGCGTCAAATGGGTTCCAAAAATTTCAAAAAAGGATGGAGGTGAACTCAGAAGATATATACATTTACTAATTTTAAGTCAAAATAAAATACAGGGGTTTCATTTAAAAAGGGATTGAATCAAATGTAAGTTCATGGAATTTTAGATTCTTGACAACCTTTTGGGGGTGGCCGCAGCGATGCACTTTAAATCTGTCGAGAGCTGAAACGTCCTCCCGTTGGTGTGGTGTGGTAGTTAGGAGAGGGGGTGCCAGCTCAGGTGTCGTCCACGTCACTTGACCATGGTTAAAAATTACGTGATCCGTCGCCAAAATCTTTCGTGTAGCTGAACAGCGCGAAGTTAATTCAATCAATCAATCAATCAATTGGGGGGTGGCCAACCTTTTTGGGAAGAGTGCCACTGATAAAAAAAAAGTTATGCATGCCACTTCCAACTTTTCCAACAAACGAATATTAAAACATGAAAAACTGTTACTTATAGACTTATTAAGAAATGTTTACGCAAGTAGCACATTTTTTTTATCCAAATCTAAGTAATGGAAACTTAAAAATAATGTAATAAAACAAAGTATATACATAGGTTTTATTGATAATAAACTGTTTACATGTTAAAAATTCATCACACGTATTTAGGTTTGGTATAAAATAAAAGTGAGTAACTTGAAACATTTTATTCTAAATAATTAAACAGTCGGTACTTTTTTTTACCAAGGAATATGTATTATTCTTATGATTAGTTAGAAGATACTTACAAAATTTAGGTTGTTTTATGTGTTATAAGTTAATTTTGAGTGATATTTCAATTTTATTATGTTCATAATAGATAACATTTATTCATAAACATGTTGATCTAAACCTACAATAATATCTGATAGCCAAATCGTGTAAATTTGGAAAATTGCTTGTTAGTACAACTTTCAAAGTCCAACATAATTTAGCTCCTTTAAAGTTGAAAAAAGTTGCATATATTTAATTTTCTGTGTAGTATGATGCTGTTGGTCAAAAATTCCGATTTGAATTTCAGGTGTGTAACAATTAACGTCTTCCACAAAAATTACGAAAAAGAATTTTTGTAAAGATCAACATTTTTTTTATCATCTTGAAAATCATCAAACCTAGTACTGAATGAATCCTGTAAAATGAATATTAATAGCTCATATCATTATTAACTTTGTTAGATAGTTCCTGCATCAAAGTGAAATGCGTAAATCTTTTTTTTTCTCCAAAATCAAGACAAAAAAAGCAAAAGTTTGATCACAAAAAAATATATAGGATCAATTAAGGTTGCAGAAGTACAATAGTTGCCTTGTAATTTTAAGTACCCAATAGTATCGGGGGTAAGAAAAGCTGAACCCCAAAACCAATCTTTATTTTTAAATAGCAAACACTCACTAGGTAATTCATTGTTTGCTTCCAGATATTTTGAAACATGCTCCCTCAAATTCCAAAATCTCGTAGGTGCGATCAATTCCTTTGAAAAGCCAGCACACACCACACTGAAGGAGTATTTCCTACATTATAATTTTCTCTTGCAATTAAATGAAGTTTATTTAAAATAAATTTTGTTTTGTTTTGTTTTATCTGAAACAACCGCATTTTAATAATAGTGTAAGAAACTTGATATTTGTTATCAGTTTTTCTAATTTTTTAATTTTTCAATAAGTCTTTTCGTGCCACTGTTACAACTCAGACGTGCCCCACTGTGGCACGCGTGTCACGGTTTGGCTACCCCTGGTCTAGCTAAAATCGTATAGTAAAAATAAGCACAAATGTTTCAAAAATAAAATAGATGGGTTTCCCCTCCCCCCAAAAAATAAATATAAAAGTGAATGAATAGTCAAATACACACGTTGTAGTATATCAAAAAGGCCGATATGTTTTCAAATAACGAACAAGGGTTCTGAGAGTGTGAATACATATTCAAATAATAAACATATATTAAAGTATCCGACTACGTTCGGAACCGTGATTTGGCACACACGCATAAATGGATAGATTTCGTGATATTTAGTGTCATTTAGATTAGAATTCATGTATAAAATTGTATTAAGGATATTTTTTGACGAAACAATTATTTAACTACAATATTTTGGCTAAAAGTTAACTTAGAATAATCTTTTTTCTAAATGTTCTCCTTTTGTGAAAAATGCTTCTATTGTAATAATATTTTGCCTGTATATACTCAGACCTCTCTACAGAGTCTCAACTAGAATTTTTGAAATATATAACTTAGAAGTGGGTTTATTCGTACATTTTGCGACAACAGAGGGGAGCAATTTTAAGAAGAAAACTCCAATAATTATTTCAATTGGTGGTAACTCTAAAAATAATGTGAATTTTTCAAAAATTCTAGTTGAGTCTCTGAAGAGGTGTCTGAGCTTTATATAGGCAAAATATTAGTATAATAGAACCATTTTTCACAAAAAGAGAACATTTGGAATAAAGATTTTTCTAAGTTAATTTTTTTGCCAAAATATTATATTTAAATAAATTTTTTTTGTCAAAATGTCCTTAAAAAAATTTAATGCATGTATTCTAATCTGAGTGACACTAAATATCATGAAAATTATCCATTTATGTGCTTTTTTTAAAATCACGGATCCGAACGTAGTCGGATACCTTAAGATAGTGAATGCATAATATCCACATTCTCGACTTATTAACATTTCAATCAATTAGTATTTACTCGCTGGTTGAAAATATTATTAGTTGCTCTTTTTATTTAGTAGGAAAAAAACAAATAAATATTCCCCTTGACCTTCAGTTTTTCATTCTACACTTGACTGATGCAAGCATAAAATGATCCCAGCTTCTATAGCCGAAATTCCCACGAATCTCAATTCAATGTGTCCAAAATAAAGATTATATAAAAAAATAGTAAAAAATTGTTATAAAATATTAATTAATGAAAACTTTTCCTACTTTTAAGGGGACATGGTACGATTTACGCAAAAATTTTTAATTTAAGGATTTTTAAAATTTTTTTGATTGCCTCCTATGTGTGTATACTACGTAAAACAGATTTTGTGCTCAAAACTTCATAAAAAGCTGGCCACATAATTTTTTAACGTAAAAAACTTAAAATTTGTAAAGTGATTTTAAAATGCTATTCCTCCTACAAAAATTTATTTATATGCATGAAATTTGATTTACAAGTACGTGAAACTATTGTGACATAGTCTATTGTCGTGAATTCCCAGATTTCGATAAATGTTATGGTTTACCAGCTGGTCAGGACAAGTGCCTCCCCATCGATTGTCCTGAAGTTTTTTTGTCAACCAGCTGTGGAATGACCGGTGCACGTGGCCATGGGGCCATTGTTTGTGTCACGAACTCAGGGGTGGAGTTTGCAGACGAGGTCGGCATAATAGACTTAGAGTTCGGCGCCCCATTGACAATAGGCGAAGCCTATCTTAAAAACAACCATATTGTATTTTCTAGTGTTGTTTGAAAGGGGATTAGAAGCAGGTGGCGTGACGGGCCAGTGTGTCCAGCTGTGGACAAGGAACTATGGCGCCTTGGACCGGGCGGCTCGGGTGTGTTGTGGCGTGTTATGCGCCAATAATAGGACGAGGAAGTCAAGAGACTTTGTTGACCTGCGAATAAGAAGGAGCGAGGGCGTGTTGTGAACACACCCCTGTTGTTTAAAAAAGGGTTGTTTTGAGGACACCAAAGAAAAGATCGGAAAAAAACCTGGAGAGAGAGAGTAAGAGAGAAGAGACCCGGAGA
>BMAU01015834.1:0-49090 GCA_019973935.1 Trichonephila clavipes | reverse complement strand
AATGTAGTATCATTATATATGATGAATAAATTTGTAAAATAAAACTGGGATTTCTGCAATTTATTATATTTTTAATTAACAATAACATAAAAAGTCATTTCAATACTTTTAATGTATGCAAATTTTAATCCTTATCTTTATATTTTTCTGTTGAATGATTTTTTTTTTTTTTTTTTTTGCTATAAATCAACATAACAACTTGCAATGAGGGAAAATACCCTCACTACGTCAGCATTTGACCACATAATACACATTCAATCAGTGGTGCACACAAGGGAAGGGATTCTTGGGTCCAGACCCCTCAAAGCACTTGATTTTTTTTCGATTGATTATAATCCCATACATATATAATAAGTATTATATATATGCATAGTTTGTACAGTAAGTAACTGTAATTAATAATTAATTTTATTAATGCTAATTATTCATCCAATAATTAATTTTTTAATGTTTTTTGTTCCCGAAAATCAAAAGAATGTGTTAGGTGGCGAATTGGAGTATAGGAGAATAGTGGACTTTGACCCTGGACCCCCTCCTTGAAAAGTTCCTGTTTGCACTGCTGCATTCAATCAATAAAAAAATATATTTTTCTTAAAGTGTGCTGGCGAAAGTGTTTCTAACCATTTTCTATTCAAATTTAATTTTTAATTTTTCCGTTCCTTTAGTATTTCATCCTTTAAATGCATATTCGCACATATCTATAAATGGTAACTATATCTTTCTATTCAGTTATTGCAAAGATGTATTGCCAATTAATTTTGTCTTTTAAAACAATTTACATAAGTACAATTAGCTGATAATTAATAATATAAGTAATTTTATAAGCAAAAAAATTTTAACACTTAGAAATGTATCCTTAATTCCAGTACTAGAACCCTACAAATTGTTATTTTATTCTTAAATATTAACACAGTAATAATTCATAATCATCATCGTAACTCGTTCTATATTGCAAAAACCCCTACCTTTTGCTTTTAAAATACTATTATATTAAAATTTTGCGTAGTTTTAGAAAAAAAAATTACACCTGTGGAAAAACGGATCATAAGTTTTGGGGTTTTTAAATAATTTTCTCGTAAGTATAGAGAATTTTTCTAAAGGCATATCAATAGCTTAAATATAAAAAAAAAAAATGGGGAAGGGGTGCATTTTTTAAGGATCATATATTTGGAAAACTTGCTCCAGAATTTCTGATCTGAAAACCAATTAGGTTTCAAGAAATTTTAATTTTCTGAGTTTTGATTTTAGTTTCGGTTTCATTTTTAAAGCATTTTTGCATTCCTAGATTGAATTAATTAAAAATATCTTTTAACACAATCCATTATTTCGTTTGAAATGGCCATTAACTGCAATTTTAATTTCTAAAATCATTTGTTTGCTCATGGTTTTAAGTTTTCTCACATTTACTTAATTAAGATTGATTTAAAGACCAATATATTTTTTTGCCACATAGTTTATATAATTTAAAAGCTCTTTACTTTGTTTTCATTATTTTGTTTTCCTTTTGAAAATGCGATGACCAAAATGTAAGCAGTCTACTGTGAGAAATAATACTTGAAAGGGATGGAATATGACTGAAAATGGTAAATCTAAAATCCAGCTTTCAGGTGATATTACAATTAGACTACAGAATACAAATGTTGCAGAATGAACTAACTATTTCTCTGATGTACCACAAACTACATTATAATAAATATATTGTAGTACTACATTACAGATTTTAAAGTCATGCAACAAAAAAAACTTAAACTTGCTTAACTGCCATGAAGGGGAACTGAGAAAAAAAAAAATATTATTTACAATCTTGGTGATTTCTGGATTACGTTTGTATCACTACTATTTTCTGTATAAATATTTTGCATTTAAAACTCTTGTGAATATATAAGGTTCTGATAAAAGTGAATAATTGATCAAATTAACAATTGTTATCAATATTATGTCGAAGAATATTTTGAATTAAAAAAGATATTTTCAGTCATATTTATTTCAAGTAGAATTTTCATGTAGAACATAAGTTGGATAGAAACATATAAAAAAATTAAAGCTATACGTGCATAGGAATTTTTTTTTATCCCTTTACAAATTTTAAATGTGTTTTTCTCAGATTTTTAATTTTCAAGATGAGAGTGTTTTCTAATCCCTAAGGCGTTTTTCCTGTACAAGATACGAGTCTTGAAATATCTTGTAAATATTCCCTAACATATGTTCTATAAAAGTTCATATGGATTTAGGTCTGAGAGCTCCAGTTATTTTTTAAAAATATCTTAATGTAATAATAAAAAAATTGTGTTTTTCCAAGTTCAGCCATACAAATAATTATTAAAATTCAACAAGGAGATATATTTTTAAATTTTATACTTTTTGTTTGCAATAATCTAAGAAATATACATCACTTACAATAATTAAATATTTTTAATAATTTAGCATTTTAGAAAGGTTTTAAAAACTTCAAAACTGTTCAATGCTTTAAAATTGTGAAATAATGGCTTGTCAAACTAACCTATTGTTTTCAGAATCAATATAATAGTATAATCTGAATATAAAACAAAAATTAATTTTACTGTGACAAAACTGTTTACGACGTCTACTCATACTGTAAAAAGAATGAAAGATAAATATGTAACATAGTGGCAGTCAAAAACACATTCATAATAAGTAGAAATTCTGTCCCGCTACTAATTCCAATGCATTTTCCAAACTGTAGCTAAAAACAATTATATGTTTATTAGGCAAGAAATTATTTATATTTAGATATATTTTTCCTTATTAAGTACATAATGAATAATGGCAAAATAATTTGTAAAATCCTAAAAGATTTTAATGGAGAAAAAAAGCCAGACATAATTTTAGATAGGTAGAAATTTCATTATATAATACACAAATATGCATGTTTTAAAACAAATAAGTTGGCTAAGAAAATGAAATTTACTAAAAATTTCCTGAATAAAGTAAATCAGATTTCATCCTCAAATACATATAATTGTAAGAAAATGTTTTATTCAATTTACAATCAATTACAAATAAACTTTCATAAAAAATAATTTTAACAGGTATAAATAGCAAAAAATATCAAAGAAGTATAAGAAAGACACATACATATCGTTTACAGAAATGCCACAGTATATTTTTCAAAACACGGCACTGCACACAGTCCAACATTACAGTCTTTACATTGAAAACGAGTTTCTCTCCGAATACGTTTTCCATTATCATTTATCTTAAGGTTGCATACCACAGATTTTCGCAATGTTTTTTTTTTTTTAAGAGTCTTTTAATAGTCTACACTCCTGCAAAGAGAAGTCTGAATTCAAAGCTATAAAAACTTGCTATTCCCAACAATGTCATTTATACCTTTATTTTTTATAATCTATGAATGCGTTAAACTATTAATTTGTTATGGTGACTATTTAATATTCAATGCGAAAAAAACGAATAAATTTCAAACTGAAACTTAAATTGAATCTTTCAAAAACTGTCATCGATATTCTCATAACTTTTACAAATTGCCGTTTTAGCATCTCACACATTTATCTTCTATGTAAAAATCTATTACAAGTTTATTAAATGTTTCAGCATATTTTTAAACATAGCATGCAGTTTTCAACCAAATTGTGAGGCTCCGGTAGCCAAATGGTCAAGGTAACGGACTCGTAGCTGTCGTGTCATGAGTTCGACCCCAGTACCACTGAAGATCCGCCGTGTAGGGGAAAGATGCTCAAGCGTCATCCTCATCACTTGACCACGGTTTAAAATTACGAGGTCCGTCGCCAAGTGAGTGAATATTAATGTCGCACTGTTCAGCTACACGAGGGCTTTTGGTGATGGACCTCGTAATTTCGAAGCATGGTCAAGTGATGAGGGCGACACCTGAGCTGGCCCCTCTCTCCTAAATACCACACTTCCCCAACGGAGGAGGTTTGAGCTCTCTACAGATTTAACGTGCATCGCCCTCCTACATGGCGGGTCTTTTGTGGCACTGAGCTCGAACTCGTCGCATGCCAACCATGATCCAATACCTTGACCACTTGGCTACCCCGGCCACAGGTCCGTCGCCAAAAGCCCTAGAGTAGTTGAGTAGAGAAGAGAGAGAGCGATGTTAATATTCCCTAACTTAATTAAATAACATGAAATTTAAGGAATACATGAAAAAATATTAGAAGTGGAATTATTATTATATATGTATTAAAAATTTAATCTAAATATATTTTTTAAATATCCAAAGAATTATTAGCATTTATGGTAAATATATATTTTTCAACTGAGTATGTGAGACACGCATAAATATCTTTTTCGAAATTCAAATGCTGAATTTCAGTGCAGCTAATATAAAATTCCTAATTTTGCATGGTTAAGATTATAAAAATGTCCAAATTTTAATAACCTTTTCTTCAAACAACCACTAATGGAGCATAAATTATAGGGGATTTTGCATAAATAGATATTTCTTTAACTTGAATTTAAAAATGATCTTTATATTTATTTATATGCGCAAATGTTAACTGTAAATTTGTCTAGATGCTTTTGATTACTCTTTATTTGAAGATTCAAGTTTAAAAATATAAGCTTGTAGTTTATGTTCTCTTTGAATGAAATTACTGTTCAGACATTTAAAATTCAAATATAATTCGTTATCTGAACAATACAAAACTAGGGATTCTATGTAAGATGCCTTGAATACCTGGCTTTAAAATTATAAAAAAACTAAAAGATTTAAATAGGGTTTTTTTAGCAATGTGTAAAAATTTTTAGCAAATAATGTAATACAGAAGCTTAAAATTATTCATGTTTAGAAGTGTCCAAAATTTTAAAAGATTTTAAATTTTGAACCTTTTTCTTTCTGTTAATTTTTGACACATAACGAAATAATCCTTTTTTTAAAAAAATCCCTGAAAGTATTGATTAAAATAAGAAAAATGAAGCAGTAAATTATCCTCAATGTTTTAATATATACTTTGAATTTAAATACTATAGATATTTTTAAAAAATTTAGACATACATTATAAAAGCTTAATTCCATTTGAGAATTTTAAGGTAAGGAAAAAAAATTAGATTTTTATCAAGCTGTCCCCTAATTTTCTCAATTCGTTGACTTGCAATTATTTCCGTACGCTCTTGGGTTTAAAGAAATTATTCCCAGTTTTTTACGATTGCTGCAGGGGAAGAACCGGTCTCCCCGCGAGCCATAAAACTTTCCCTCAATGTCTATTGTGTCTCCCCGACCATCTCTAATTATCTTTCAAGATGTTAAGCCTTTAAAGGGGGGATTTGGAAAAACACGGCATTTCCGCTTTCGAACATGTTACTTGAGGAGGTAAAATTGCGTTTGGTGCATTTTTGGTGAGTCCCCTGCCTTACGGAAAATTCTGTGTTGTCCGTTTTTGAAGCCTCTCAAGTAGGGCAGAGAAAGCCGTGCTAACCGCTTGGAGGGTTAATAAAGCAAGAGTACTGTATTGAAGACAGTTTCTATACCATTATGTATTATGAATAGGTTTGATTAACCCTTTAAATGCAGAGGGAAAGTTGCATAATTCATTCCCCAGTGACACTGTTTTCACAGGTGCATGCAGTTATGCAGTGTATTGGGGGGAGAAGGCATAAATAAGATTTTTTTACAAAAACAGTCAAGATCCTTGTATTGCATTTCAAGATCTTGGGAAAGGTTTTACAGATTGCAGTGCAATACAAATTTTGCAATTTGGAAAGGCATATAAGAATGAAATTATCATACATCTTTAGGGTATAAAGAATTAACCAATTATTTAAATTTTTTTATAAAAAAATCACTAAATTTTAAAAAAGGGAAATGTGATCAAATCTTATTGGAGATTAATATAAATCTTGAACCCAGAATAGAGAATAGAAAAAAGTAACTAAAAGTAAATGTAGCAAATAAGGTATTTTATAAAATTAATTTAGTACTCACATCATATATTACAACTTTTTTAACTTCCCCACATTTAGAACATTCTTCTCTGATATCACTCTGCAAGTCTGAGAGTAACGTAGCATCTTCCTACAAAAAGGACACATAAATTAACACAAAAACAAAAGTTACAATTATACTGTGAAATTTTTTAAAAAAAGCTAAGAGGCATTTTCTAACAATACATATAAATAAGTAAATCGACTCTTCATGTAAAACGTAAATAATGGAAAAATAAAAATAGTAATAATTTTTTATGATTACTTACATCAAATTCTTTTGGTTCAAACATGTGTTTAATAATCACTGTGCTTTCCCGTTTTGATCTCATTCCACGCAGTTTATCGAATCCCCATTCAAATAATCTGGAAGAAATTAAACATAACAAATTAATTTATTATAGAAACTAGTATGCCATAAAAAATATAGAATTATGCTTTTGCATATAAAATAAAAAAGTGCATAATACTTTTTAAACAGAATAATCTTAAACTTAAAATAATATAAAATTTGTTTAAATGGAATGTTTTTGGTTCATTACAAACAATCAAAAAATTGAGAAAAATTATATATCTCATTAGTATAATAAATTGTAAGCAGCTAAAAAGGGGATCAGAAAATTGTCAGTTTAAAAGTAAAATGATAGCCCTATTTTTAAAATTGGAATTCCTTGTATAAGAAATCCCTTATATTACAATATTTTTTCTCTCCTTTTGCAAGACAGTAATCCTTCAAAAAGAAATCGTTTACATAAATTTGCAAAGATGATTAAAATTTCTTTTCATGAGCAAAATCCATAATTAATTTTCAAAAGTGATAATATTTTAAAGTTTTAAGATAACAAACTGACAAAAAAATCAATAATTTTAAAGCATTCTTAATGAAGTTTTCTTGAAATTTCTATGTTTATTAACAAATGACACCCAATAAGAAATCCAACTAATCCTGCAACACCTACCCCACTCCCCCACACAGAACTAGTTATTCTATTTAAGTCAAAGCATGAGAATGAGAGCCAGACTTAATAATTAAAATGCATTCGCAATTATTTTTTGTCTGAGTTTATCTTCAGAATATTGATCTACTGCATATGACGGTTTTATTATTATTTGACAGAACTATCATAATAAACAAAAAGCCATCCATAGTACTGATCCACATTTTACTCTCTCTGATCTGGGTTTAATATGAATATGTCATTACACAAAAATGTCAAATAGCAGGGTTAAACACAAGATGCAATTTTTTTTAACATTATTCCTCAACCCATTTGGAAGAATAATGTTGAATTTCGGTGAAGTTTGATTGAGTCATTACTTATCATTTTGGGAATTTCAATTGAAGTTTTTCAAATTTCATTACGTAGTACTTTAATTAGGTAGCAAAACACTAGTTTGGTAGCAGATAGTTAGAATCAAATTAACAGAATTAGATAACATCTAGACAACTTTCAAGTAATGATTTATAGCCTAATACAAAAACCCAATATTCTAATATGCTCATTAATTTGATTTGTTACTTGAAGGAAAAGTACAGGATTTTATGCTTAGAATGTCATAACCTAAGGCCAGAAGGATCATTTGCACACCATGAGAGAATCGAAGAAAAATGTGAGTAACTTTGATCTTGATGACAAACTTGACAACAAAAATAGATGTTCCTACATAAGCCCAGAAGATTCCAGGATGTTATTTGATCAAAACCTTCAGAAGGTTCTAAAAGGTTTTTCTCAGCATAGATAAACAATGTGTACAGAAACAACATTGGATTCAAAGCTTGACAATGATTGTGCATTGTATTGGCATATGAATTTGTGCTGTTCTAGATTTTACAAGTGTTAAATGTATTGTAAAGAAAATTTGTCATAATCACTGGCAAATTCCATAAAAATTAGTATTTACTCCTTCAGAACCTATGTGCTACTTGTGTGAACCTTTCCTGCATTTGAAAGATGAACCATGTATCAATATACTACATGTATTTCTGTACATGTGTTATGGGCTACTTAAAAACAGTATAAAACACACATTTTCATAAAATAAAATGTTTTTTTTTTATTTTTAATTCTCATAACTATCTACATAGATGAGTATATAAGGAAATATAACTATAACTTAGTTAACATTGCCAATATGGCAGATTTTAGAATACTACGCTAAAAGTAAGCAAAATTATGCATAAAATGGTATGATATATTTTGATTAAAAAATTAAGTTTTATAATAAGAAACAGATTGTAAAATAAAACAAGTTATCTTTTTTGATGTCCAAGAACAATTTGAAATATTTATGTGAATTAAATTAGTCTTAAATAAAAATTTATTTTCAAATTTTAAAAAAGTTGTGGATAATGAACAACCAATCATATACACAAAATATAACAAATTTGTTGGTAACAAAAAAAAAAAAAAAAAAGTTTACTTCTTTATAAAATATAATTTTTCCCCTGCATTTTATTCAGTGACGGCCAAATTATAAAAAGACAATTTTTAATTTTAGGTATTAAATGAAGTTTTACATTTTTTTTCTCATGAACGGAAAAGTGATAAAAATAAAAATTTAACAACAAATATACCTTTCTTGTTTCTTTTTCAGTTTTTCCTTTTCTTTAGCTTTTAACTTTTTGGGTTTTTTAGATGGATCATACTGTCCTTTTAATTGAAACTTTGCTCGTTCAACATGCAGCATTTTCCCTTTGTACATATAGCCATCCAAAATATCTAAAGCTAATGTGACAGATTCAATCTAGAAAAAAAAAGAATATTCATGTATGTATTAATACACAGTTAGTTTGTGGAAAATAGTAATTTAGGCCATCTTTAGCATGTCTTATCCACACTTTAAGCAATATAAAATGTGTAAAATAGATTTTGGAATTGTACATACAGTTAATAAAGAATCCCTCTTCTTCCTCCTGCAAACAGTATTTCTATGAAACTCATAAATAATAGGTTTTTAACCTGATTGGAAAACAAACTTGTACATAAACTTAAATTTTAATTAAAATGAATAATTTCAAATTCATTATTAAACGTATCAATAAATGCATCCAACTGTATAAATATTTAATACCAAATTCTCAGCAACGGAATAGCTAATGAAAATAAATAAATAAATAAACTTCAGTTTCGTGATTTTAAAGATATATGAATTTTACAGAAAATATTGTGTTTACTATATAAAGATTAAAATAAAATAAGTCTGTGACAAATCTATACGGAACTTTATCACTAACCTTCTGAGTCGTCTTTTTTAGGGAAATTTAATTCCCTACCTATTTCCAATCAGCTCCAAAGGGAGGACGAGATTCCTTGTTATGTAGATTAGATAAAGTATTTAAGTCAAACGGAATAGTAAAGTTAGAGCAGTAGGAGAGAGAGATTGAAGCAGAAAGTTATAGTGAAGTTAAATTTATTATTGAAGATTTCTTGTTGGATAATTTAATTTCAGAGAAAAGCTGAGCTGAGCTGAACTGCAGTGTGGTAAATATTAATTAAAGTCTCATTAAAGCTTATTATTACGAGTGAGATTAAAATTAAATGTTCAATAAGAACATTAAATATAAATCTGGGATCTCTTATCGTGGTAATCTCTGCGTGATCGATATTTAATTGTTAATTAATTGGATCATTAAATATTTAAGTTTATTTAAAGGAAAGTATCTTTTAAACCTCATAATACTATTTAGATATATTTGTTAATAAGTCTTTGATTCTATTTGGGAAAGATAACCAAATAAAGAAAGTTATTTATAAAAATGACTACTGGCTCTTATCTGACTCCTATTTATTCTCGTTCTCAAAATGAGGTCCAAGGGGACCTTCACAATGGCGCCCAACGAATAAATCCCGAGAATAGAGTCAGATCCAGTTTTAGAATCATTCCGGAACAATATTTTTCGGGGATTGAGAACATAGATGATTTTTTGGAGAATATTGATCATAATCTCGCGTATTATGAGATACCTGCACAACTAGCGTGTGCTTACTTGAAGGGTCATCTCAAAGGACGGGCATTCGACTGGTTTGAAGTTCTTGGTTATAGGGTCATTGAAGATAAGACAACAGACTATGCGCACTTAAAACAGGCATTGTCGGAACAATTCCCCGTGGTCAGAAACAGGTCGGAACTAGAAACGCGATTTTATTCCTCATCGCAAAGGCGTGATCAGCAGCCTTCGGACTTTATTTATGAATTATTGAAAATTCATAAGGTCCTTAAGCTAGAAATGTCGGAGGAAAAATTTTTGATCACGTCATTAGTCGATTAGAACCTCAAATTTTGGATTACGTCGAAGTTAGACATCCACGAAATACTGCCAATCTCCTACAAATCGTTGATAAATACGAAGAACGTTTTATGCATAGACAGATCAGAGATTCGAGTGAGGGATTTAGAAGTTCAAACCCTAATGAAAACAATCGTTTTAATACCCGGCATATACAAGAAAATTGGAGGGAAAACGGAAATAATGCGAGATACGCCAATAATAGCCGACCACAAGGAGAATTTAATCGATTCGAAAACCAAGGTTTCGCAAATAATAGAAGATTCGAGGGTAGATGCCAAGGTGGACAATCGGATCAGCGATTCCACAATCAGGGCGGTCGACAAAGTGGGTCGAGAAATAGTTCATTTCGAGGTCAAAATGAACGAAGTAAAAATTTAAACTTTTAAGCGATCGATGTGAATATGGGGGTAATCGATCGCGGGGTATGGAAAATCCTCCAGTTTCGGATCATCGGCCTATTAGAGTATCCTCTATAAGAATGACCCCAGTCGAATTACCGTATGTCCCTATTCTATTAAACGAAACCTTTATTACAGCACTATGGGACACGGGAGCGGAGAAATCTTTTATTTTGGAGGAGGTATACCGCAACTATTTTTCATACCGACCTCGTCAAAAGACGAAAGACAGAGTCGTGACAGCACAAGGAGCCCCATGCAGTCACTTAGGTCGGGTAGAGTTGCAGATTATAGGATCAGGGAATTTCAGAAACCCTGGGAATTCCATATTCTGGACAACATGCAATACCAATGTATCTTAGGAATTGATTAAATTAAAAAAAAACATATTTTGAAACTTCACCAAAAATGTAAATAGATTATAATGCAATATTTTAAATGAAAAATACAAACCTTTATATATGTGCATAATCCATCACCTTTCAAAAGTCCATTTTCTCGATACAGTTTCACTTTGTATTTCATAGTCACTGGATCTTTCATAACAAGTCCACATTTCTGCATCAGTTCCACAAATTCATCTTCCGTAATGTCTAGAGGTAACCCAGTGACATAGACATTTGTATTGTGATCATCATCAACTTCAAACCAACCTTAAAAAGCATACATTACAGTTAAAAAAAAACTTAGCAATATGATTCAATTACAGAAAACACAGAAAAGTCAGTTATAAATTTATCGAGAAAAAAACAAGAGAATTTCATAATCCAGAATTATTTATTTTGAATAACAAAAGAAAGGTATTCATTATATAACACTTAATCTACTCGTTTACCTTCACTACAACTATCACCTTCAATATTACATTAAGGTTATTATTCATAATAACCATTGTTGCTCTATATCTCACATAAACTGTAATTGTAACTATAATAGCCTTACCTAGTTGTTTTGATCTCCAGTACAATTGTTAATACTATTGTTAGATTTAATAATACTATTGTTAGATTTAAAAAAAAGAATGCTACTAAGAAAAGAGCAAGAATATTTCATTTTTATACTTCATTATATTTAGAAGGAAATTAATTAAAAAACATTAATTATATTGTTGACAAATTATTTTTCACAAAAAAATCACAGTGTTAAACAATTGATAAATGTGTAATAGTAACCTGGCTTTGATGCACAAGTCAGAAAATTTGATGAATGTTGCAACTTACAGAGGAGGTATAGAAAGGAGGTTGCAGCAAAAATTAAAGACAGCATTTTCCAAAATTTTGTAAAAAAATCTTTTAATGTGATATCAAATATTCGAATACAATTCATAAAATACATACTAGGTTCACTAGCTTTCCGTTTTTCTCCAGTTGCTGTTGATGCAACATTTGTATCCTCTGGCTTTGATTCTTTAGTATCTTCTTGATATGTATAATTGGATTGATATTTCACAATGAAGTCATCATCTATCTGAAAAAAATTATTTGAAGTTTATGCAATTGATTTAAATATATTGAAAAATGGAAATTTCATATTCTCAAAGATGCATTATATAGTGATACACACACACAGTTGGGCCTGTATTTAATGAGGACACTAAAACCTTAAAAAAAATTGTTATGTAGAAAATTCATTAAATAGAGATTCATCTTTCAATATACCAGGTCCTTGGACAAAGTTAACAAAATGGAGAAATAGTAATATTTTAACAAAAGGATACATCATTCAAAGTAAAAATATTGTTATATATTTAGAATTTAATTATATTATCATAATTAGTAGCATCAATCGTTCCAACTTTGGTAAATAACACAAAAAAATACAGCATTCTGGATTAATTTTGGGGAAGAAACCTATTTGACAATTGCATGCTTCTTAACTTCTTGCTTTCTTTTTTTACTTAATTTCTTGAAATTTAAAAATTTAGTTAAAGGAGAGGAAAAAAAATGGCTGTGTGTGTGCTTTTGACCACACCATAGTAGTAAAAACTTCTAATTTGAATATATATATATATATGTTTATAAATTCTGTATTTACTCGAATCTAAGCCACACTTTTTCCCCAATGTTAATGATACTGAAAATCAGGTGCGGCTTAGAATCGAAGAAAAAAGTATTTGTTGGATGAGGTATTTAGAGCAATTACAGGTTCATGTATGCAATTGAAAAAGTTTATAATACTGATAAAATAACTAATTATTCACTTCTTATTAGTTTACGTTTTAAATTTATTTTAATTTCATAACATTCCATATCTATAAATCATTTTACACTATGTTTCATTTTTCACAAAATCTTGTTGAGAATTTGGGGTGTAGCTTAAAATAAATGGCAGCATAGATTTAAATAAATACAGTAATTACATTTATGTTATATAGTGCATTAATGTGGATTAGTTGAGTGAATAAAAAAGATGATATTAATAACTAAATATAAAATCATATTTGTGAATTAATTATATTCTAAGAAGGGAGCAATAAGTTAATGATAGCTGAAATATGGTTTTGATTTGTCTTTTGAAAAATCCACATTAAAATCTCGACTCAAAATCAATGGTAAATTGTGTAAATTTTAATTCAGAAGAGCCAATTTGACTTAAGTAACTTCTTATACATGAATTTGATAATTTTCTTTATACTTTGATTCGATGAAAAAGTAAATAATAGCCCTTACAGTTACTTACCCATTTTCTACTCTACATCTCACTGTACAAATTTCTCCAATACATTACTGATTAAACTCAAATGATCATGTAGCACTTAATGCTACATCCATTTCTAAAGCAAAAGAAGTTGTTGTATTTCCATTATTTTTAAATCTTTTTCTTTATATTATATATATACATATATATGAGTACAAACAACTTAAATGTCAATTAGTCTGATCATTTAAAAATATTTATATGTAAATTGCATATGTAGATTATATCCATCTATATATATAAAGGAGAAAAGCGAATCACTCATTCAGAGTAAAGATCCACTGTAAATTGGTTTTGAGGAAATCCACTGTATTATTGGGTTATGAGAATGCAAAAAATCATTCTACTTCAATGTTAGAAATTATTAATTAGAAGTTCTGTCCTTTTTATATCAAGAAGTGAGAGTTTCAGGTATATTTTTTCAATACAATCGAATTCTTAATGCTAGGAATTAGATATCAATAAGTTACATATATATAAACACTATATATTTATACAACATCATGAAATATCCAGCAAAGCAGGTGGATATATAATGGCTAGAAAAAATATATGTTTATATAACTTATATGAGGCCATATATGTAAGGTTAGGCAACCTTATGCCAAGAAAAAAAAATAAATACCTGTACACTTAAATTTATGAAGATGTATCAATGTGTAAATGTAAATAAATAATAGTAATATTTAAATAAAGGAAAAGAAAATTTCAGAAGAAAAAGTAAGCATGAAATTTTTACTTAAAAAAAAATACAGCCAAAAAAGAGTTTTCATTTTAAAAATAATAACTACTTATAAGTAGTAAACTATTGTACATATTATTTATTTCTGCAAGAAATTTATGACATGAGCAGAGTATACACGATTCAGTTACCAACTTGAGCGCGTTTGCTGTTGAGTGCAGTCGAGTAAAACCGATTTAGCCTAACCAACTCGAGCACGCCACTTCACTGTTTCAGTAAAAATGTGCCTAATGAAGTTTTCACTTCAAAAGAAAAAAAGAAAGAAAAGAAAACTACCATAAAAATATAAAAAATTTGCAATAATGTTATATAAACAACCAATATTTGCTAAAGTTTTAACTTTTTCACATTAATTAAAATGCAATTCTGTAATTACATTTTCTTTTCTTTTTTATCGTGCTGCTGAAAAAAAATTGAGTTATAAAAGTTTCTTTAGATCATATAACATTTAGCATGTTCAAAACGTAATTTTAAATAAATAAATTTTTGTGAACTAACTTATAACTCTAAGAGCTAAACTTTGAGATAGTAAGTTTGAAAATTCCAAAGGCTGAAAAAGCATGAATTGAAAATCTCCAAAAAATTAAATCCATTTTAAAATGAAATAAAACAAAAGCTGGATAGATTGATAGCTCATGCAAAATAAAAATCCTCAAGATAAAACCAATGTCAATACATTGTTTAGCAAAATACATTTATTGTACTGCTGGGAGAAAATGTTTTCCACTAATACTATAAGCCACAATGGTACACAAGATGCACAAAATAATTCAATTATAAGTATTATTTAAAGGGCAATTATGTAGGACACTAAGTGAAGTTTCACTGGATGTGGATTTGAAAGTAGAATCAATTGAGTGTTTGAAACCCAAAGGTAAGAAATTATTGTAATGATGGAAGATATGAACATAATGAGAAATATTGGTAACTTAAGTCAATCAAAATTTTTTTCTTTTCTTTCAAATGGTTTGCAATTTGGCAGCTAAGGGGCTTTGCAGACACAGCAAGTGTCTGCCACCATTTCATTGGTGATACAATGTAGTGGCAGTTCCTGCTACCAAAATTTTGATACATGAATTTATTTCATTCAAGTTCTCATCGAATTCTACATACTTTAATTTTGCTGAAAGTACAACTGCCAAATTGATAATCAAGGGATTTCTTACATGCCATATAATTATATGACATGCATGCCTAAAATTTTCCACCCAGAAAACCTATTGACTTAGCTGGAATCGAACCTGCAAACATAGGCTTACAAGGTGAGCATTCTAAAGGGTGTTTTTTGAGAGGTATAGAACTTTAAATTGCAATAAAACAACGATGTATTATTCGATTGACATGAATTTTTTTTATTCGAAAGATAATCTTGTGGCATTACATTTTAAATATGATTTCTGACATAGGACTCCCACGACTGGCTCGGATGTAGACCAATCTGGACGTCCAATTTTCGATGACTTTTTCCAACATTTGTGGCCGTATATCGGCAATAACACAAAGAATGTTGTCTTCCAAATGGTCAAGCGTTTGTGGCTTATCCACATAGACCAATGACTTTACATAGCCCCACAGAAAATAGTCTAGCGGTGTTAAATCACAAGATCTTGGAGGCCAATTCACAGGTCCAAAACGTGAAATTAGGCGGTCACCAAACGTGACTTTCAATAAATCGATTGCGGCACAAGCTGTGTGACATGTTGCGCCATCTTGTTGGAACCACAGCTCCTGGACATCATGATTGTTCAATTCAGGAATGAAAAAGTTAGTAATCATGGCTCTATACCGATCACCATTGACTGTAACGTTGTGGCCTTCATCGTTTTTGAAGAAGGATTCCACCAGCCCATAAAGCGCACCAAACAGTCAGTTTTTCTGGATGTAACGGTGTTTCGACATACACTTGTGGATTAGCTTCACTCCAAATGCGGCAGTTTTGTTTGTTGATGTAGCCATTCAACCAGAAGTGCGCTTCATCGCTAAACAAAATTCGCTTATGAAAATCGACCATTATTTTCGAAATAAAATTGCACAATTTGAAAGCATGGTTCAGGCGTGAGTCTATTCATGATGAATTGCCAAACCAAACTGAGAATAAATCACTTGACAGCTGTTAAATCGGTCACCATCTTGGAAAGTAATGCCAACTTAAACTTCTATACCTGGAAAAAAACACTCTGTACCTCTAAGCCACCGAGCCGACTGTCTATCAAAAATAATAGTATGCTATAATAGTCAACACAAAAATTATGTTTATGAACAAAGTTAAAACAGTTTACATTATAAAATATAAAGTCCTTCACATAAATTCAATTTGATCAAACATGAGCCAAGTTGCCAAATGTATCGAATGACAAAACAGTCAACCGAATAAAAGTTGAAAACATACAACTATAAACAAATATTAATCAATATTAAACAAAACAACTATAAACAAATATTAATTAATATTAAACAAAACAACTAAAACAAATATTAATTAATATTAAATAAAACAACTATAAACAAATATTAATTAATATTAAACAAAACATTTTTATCCCAAAACAATGCTTATAATTATTGGTTAATTGGATTTTTCAGAATATGATGAAAACCTTGAGAATTTGCTTAAATGGATCGTTTACTCCTCGTCTCCACATAAATTCAGCGAGGAATTTTCAGCATTTTTTAAAACAAAAATTAAGGTGAAAGAAAGAAAGGAAAACATGTTTTGTTTTGATGAATTTAGAGAATAGAGCACATGGTCCCAAAGGAACATTCTCCTTATGACTGTAAGAAATTTGTCAGAACTTTACATTATTTGGCAATATTTTGCTTGATCCTAGCTAATGGAAAAGTACTGAAAATTGATAACAAATTTTTAAATAACAAATTCTGATATCTATTGGAAAGTCCCAATATAAAAAATAAGAAATAAAAATTTCAATCAAAACAAAGGGAGCAAAGTAAAAATCATAAAAGCCTCAGGTTCTGTAACAAATATTCTAATTATATTGGAAGTCTAATCTCTTTTATAATAAATTTTAATTTTTAATGAATGATCAAAAATTTTACTTCCTGTGTTATATATTGAGGCTTAATTTTATCATTATTCTGATTTCTGCACTGAACTATTTGTGTGATTTTTATTTTTATCTCTAGATCTTTATTTTTTAAAAATTATTCTTTACATATTAGAATAACTGGCATTTATTTTCCCATAAAGAACACAATCTTGTTCAAAGGGAAACAATGAAAGTTCAATGAAGCAACAATTTATTTATGAAATAAAAATCTTTACTTATAATCTGTGGAAAATGTTTAGATAATTTTGCTCTTTTTAATGAATTAAATAGAGAAAAAAACATGGTGCTAATTAAAAAAGACAAAGAGATCTAGGAAGAATGCTGCAAATAAATACTATCTTGACTTTGTATAATAAAGAGGTCTAATTGATGAAAGATGCACTAATATCAATTTTTTAAATTATTAGTAATTATCTTGATAATGAGTAAATATGCAATGATTTATAAGCATATATAAGTTTAAATAATCAAAATAAAAACACTTACTTTAGGAAAATATGCTTGTTTTTTTGCATCCCATTCAAATACAGTGCCATCATTAGGATCAACATAAGTATAGGGATCTGATACACCGGACTCCTTCAATTCTTTCCTCTGTTTTTCTAGTTCTTCAAGTTTTAGTTGTTCTTCAAAATCAGGATCTGCCATGTTTATATCAGATTGTTTAAATTCTACAAAGAAAAAATGAATTCATTGTAAACATTAAAAATGAAAGCTTTGGAATAATTTGATACTGATGTTTACAATTTTAAAACCATTTACAAAATCAAGCCAGAAATAGAAAGATTAACAAAATACACTGCTGGACAATTGCTAAGGACGGATAACACTATCATCCGTAGCAACCACAAAATGAAAGGAAGCAAAATGTGGAAAATTAGAATAAGTGCGGGATATTAGTAAGAAGAAGTATGAGTATGCAAATTTTTTTTCCACGTCTGTTCATCACGTGATAGCGTTCATAAGAGCTTTAAAGGTTTTGACGCGTGTGGACAGTTGTTGTTTCAAGTCAAAGTTTTACAGGAAAGATTTAATAGACAAACTTAAAATTTTTGGCATGTATTCCCGACATCACATAGATGATTTTATGCGTGGCCGAATTATTGGAAAGATCGAAGAAGGGCGAAAAATAACAGATGTTGCAAGGGAGTTCGACATCGCTCACAGCGTTGTTTCACGGCTGTGGAAGTCATTTAAAACTACTGGAATGTGTAGTAGACGGCACAGGGGAGGTCGTGTTAGAAGTACGACGCCTGCAGAAGACAGATATATCGTCCTATCAGCAAAAAGGAACAGGCGCACCACAGCTCAGCAGGTGGCAAATCAGTTTCTTGCTGCCTCAGGAAAGCAGATCTCCCGAAAAACTGTTGCCAGACGTTTGAGGGGAAGAGGACTATACGCACGCAGACCTGTTGTGTGTGTCCCATTGACCAGACAGCACCGTACTGCCTGTTTGCAATGGTGTCGTGAGCATCACAATTGGACTGAACAGGACTGGGCATGCGTACTATTCTCAGATGAGAGTAGGTTCAGTCTGTCATCGGATTGTAGACGCCAACTGATCTGGCGCGAGAGTGGTATTGCTTATCGTCCAGAAAATATCCAGGAAAAGGACCAATATCCGACATGCAGTATCATGGTGTGGGCCGGCATCATGATCAATGGCCACACGCGCCTACATGTGGTTGCGAATGGGACTATGACGGGCCAACGATACTTTGATGAAATTCTACTTCCTCATGTTCGTCTTTTCCGTGGTGCTGTTGGTGATAAATTTGTTTTTATGGACGACAACGCAATATGTCATTGAACACTCGCTGTTCAGGATTGTCTAGACAGCGAGGGTATTCAACGTCTCGTATGGCCAGCGCGTTGTCCAGATCTAAACCCCATTGAAAATGTGTGGGATGCTTTGGGGAGGCAAGTTGCTGGTCAAAACTATCCTCCGACAAACAAGAACACCCTCATCCATGCACTCACAGAGGAATGGGATAAATTGTCTCAACAGCTGTTGGATAATGTTGTGCAAAGTATGGTACGACGTGTGGAATGTTGCATCACACTCCACGGTGGATATATCCCATACTGATACCTTTCTTTAAGGTGCCTGCTGACTTTTAGATGCATTGTTCCATTTCTCCATACGCAGATCAAATGAACATTTTTTTTTCTTTCAGATGTTTCACAGCTTTTGTACTTTCCAGAACAATAAATATTCTTTATTCTAATGTCTGAACAGTGTGGCAACTATATTTTATCCTACTAGGCCTCATGTCTCGCTTAATGTTATGCTACATAGCAATTTGTGATCCGTCCTTAGCAATTGTTCAGCAGTGTATTTTTAAGTAACGTCTTTTCTTCTCTCTCTCGCTGACCCTTTTTAAATACATCCAAATTACCAAAAGAAAAAAAAACCTTTGCTTTCATTAATGTGTCTTTGCCCCATTTCTTTCTCTGTTTATCCCAATCACCGTATTTTCCTGTATATAATCTGCAGCGGCGTATTATCCGCAGAGCCCTTTTTTTTCGAGTAAAAAAAAACATCGTATAATCCACAGCGGCATATAATCCGCGGCAGTTTTGGCGGCGAATAATCCAAAAAATATAAATTGCCGATAAGGAGACACATAAAATAAAAAATAGAATTAAAAATAGAAGTAAGAATTTGTTCAGAGGGCAACATTTATAATAAAACACATCTATTTAAATATGTATCATAATATATTTTGTACGATAATCTCAATAAAACAAAAAAATTCTCTGCTACTGCCGTCTATGTTTTAAGTTAAGCAAAACATTGCACGCGGAAAAAATTTAAAAAAATTAAGATCCCCCTTTTACACTTATATCCACTTTCAAAATAAAAATATCTTGAATGATGAAAAAATTTATTAACAGTTAAAAAAGCCTTCAAAATCTGATTCATCAGATTCGGAAATGAATAAATTTATCAAATCTTCGCGTAACACATCCGAGTCCCTCGATAGTAAAGACTCTTCATCGTCAGAGTCATTTTTGACAATAATATAACATTTTCGGAAAGCGTTCTTTACTGTAGTTTCAGCGACGTCATTCCATGCTTTCAGGACCCAGCGGGAGACATTTTCATATGATGCCCGCTTCAATTTTCCCGTTTTTGTATAGTTTTTTTCTCCATCAGACATCCACTGTTCCCATAACTTTCTAACTTTGGTTTGAATGATCTATTAATACCGACGTCTAAAGGCTGCAATTTTTTTGTCAGTCCTCCAGGTATTATGGCAATTTTTGCCGACGCGGACTTGAGAGCATTTTTTACGTTTTCACTCACATGTGATTTCATAGAGTCCATAATTAAAAATGCCTTTGGACGAAAAAAAGAATGTTTGCATTTTCTCCAGATAGTCTGCAGCCATGACAACATGATTTGCTCATTCATCCAGCCATTTTCATTCGCACGAATTTCCACACATTTAGGAAAGTTTTCTTTTGGGAGAGTTTTTCTTTTAAAAATTAACATTGGCGGCAATTTCAAACCATTTGCAGCACAACATAAAACTACAGTAAATGACGTTCTTTCATTTCCAGTAGTATTTATAGGAATACTACTTGCTCCTTGAACGTTGACGGTCCTGGTAGGTGGAATATCAAATGATAATGGAACTTCGTCCATATTATATATATATATATATAAATCAAATCCTCTGTAAAATTATTTTCAACAATAATTTGCTTGCAAAATGTCAAAAAGTCGTCAGATTTTTTTCCCCCAGTCATCAGGTAATTTCTGTCCGACCGTTGAACGACTAAATTGTTTCTCTTCATAAACCGGTAACACCACGGGCCCACCAGAGAAGTTAACAATATTCATTTCGCGTGCAATAACTCGGGCTTTCATTCTGATGCTAACTGTCGAGACAGCTTTTCCATCGTCCCTTTCTTTTAAAATCCATTTATTTATTTCTTCCTCTAATTCTGGCCAGTGAGGTTTTTCACGATGATCTGCCCTTTTACGTCTTGCAATTTTCGAAGTTAGTCTTGTTCCTTCTCCACAAACGAATATTCGATTTGTCAACGTTGAAAAATCTTGCAGCTTCTCGATTTCCTACTTCGTTAGCCTTCTCTACAGCGTTTAATTTGAAGTCTGCAGTATAGCTAACACGCTTACGCTTCATCATGATAAAAACTTTCAAAGGATGCAACACCTCTAGTCAAGACAAAGTTGTAAATGATGCCAGCGACTTGTAACTGCTATTTCCTTTCGAGGAACCGAATTCGTTCTTGAAAGTAATTGGACAAAAACTAATTATGGCCGTAATACGTCAGCCGAGTTGTGAAAGCGCCATCTATTATTTACTTTATAAAACATAAACAGCATTTCTTTCAAAACTTTATTTTTTCTGATGGAGAATGTTTTTTCTCAGATAATCCGCGGTGGTGTATAATCCGCACAACGAAATTTGTAACTTTTTTAACACATAATCTGCAGATTATATTCAGGAAAATACGGTAATTACAATAAAAATACATTTAAAATATGAAAAAGTTGAAAAATACAAGTATTTTCCCAGTTAACAAAAACAATTTTTTTTACAATCCTGTGTTTTCTCTTTTTAAAAAGAACTGATCTTCAATTTTGATAGTTGATTTTTTAAAAAAAAGGATCAAACTCTAAGATATGATTAAACATGAATATAAAAAATATGAAAATAAATATTTTAGGTATAGCTTAAAATACTTATATGCAAATCAACAAAAATCATTTACTGCATAAAACCCCCTACAAAATAATTTTATTTATCTAATTTGAATGCTTAAAAGAAAGTCTTGCTATTAAGGGATTTCGTAACAAAAAACATGGAAAGCCATTTTACAGCAGTAATAATTATGATTACATCTAGCAGTTTTAAGTCTTTTGAAAAGGAATGAGTGTCAAACCTTAGGCTGCAATATGTAAGAATTTTGATGATTTCACTCCCAATAAAGAAAATAAAAAAATTATTTCAGCTAGAAATAATTATCATTTAAAATTTAATTCATTAAAAGTCATTTCTCTGTTAGTGATTAGAATTTTTGATACATTAGTTTCATCAACTAAACAAGTGCTAGATTGAAGTGCTTAGATTGAAGAGTGTTCCAAGAGGATTTTTCCAACTCTTGAAATGAAATCATGTTGTGTAGTGTGGCAGGAGGTTAGGTTACGCCTTTTGTTAGCCACACCTTTAAGCACCATGCAGGGGACAGTATGTTTTGGCTATGTTCAACACTAACTTTGAGAGAGAACACGTGTGGGTCCAAGTGCCACCCACCTTTCTTCCCCTTTCACCAACCTCACAAGAGGACTTTCGGCTTGAGGAATATTTAAAGTGCCCCCCTCCCAGAGAGGCACTATACATTTGTAAACGTCCCCACCTGCCCCTGAATCGAACCCAGGTCCTACGGCACAGCAGAATGTGTCACTAGTCACTATACAGTCTGGGTGGCTAACCATAATTGTACAAATAAATTGCTCAAACACGTAAATTTATGTATCATTTGAAAATTATCTCACTTGATACATATAAACATACATTTTACTTAACACAAAATATTCAAATTTTATTTTTAAAAAATATAAAATCTTAGAGCTTATATATGTAGAAAATAATTGCCTTACTATCTAAATACATGACCTATTTTCAATGCGTTAACACCTCTTAAACAATGCAAGAGGCCACCCATATGGTATAGAAGATAGTGACATTGACTGCTGTGCTGTAAGGCCTGGGTTTGAATCTTGGATGTTTGAAAATGAATAGTATCTTTGCGGCATGGGGGTACTCTACATAGTCGTCAAGCTGCAAGGTTGGTGGAAGGGGAAGAGAAGTGGGAGGCCCCTGAGCCCATCCAGGGTGTTCTCTCTCAAAATTGGGAGAATCAAACCAAATTGCACTGTCATCTGTGTATGGTGCTAAAAGCTACAGCTAACGGGTGTACATCATGGGCCTCAATCTGATACTGTCAGACAGGTGGCATTAACAACAGAATAATCTTTTTTTTTTTGCATTAAAATTAAATGCAATATTTTACAAAAATAGGAAGATAGGTAAAATCCAAACAATTTTTGGATTTTACCTATCTTCCTAACCTAATATTTGGATTTTATCTCTTTTATTAAAATCAAATTTGAATAATTAAATCTTTTTATTGATCTACAACACCTTTAACCTCTTAACTGCAACTGGCATATATAAACGCCTTGTTCAATTGCTGCATTAATTGCCCCAGACATATATAAAGAGTGTTTTTTTCCAGGTATAGAAGTTTAAGTTGGCATTACTTTCCAAGATGGTGACCGATTTAACAGCTGTCAAGTGATTTATTCTCAGTTTGGTTTGGCAATTCATCATGAATAGACTCACACCTGAACAACGCTTTCAAATTGTGCAAAAAGGAGATTGCCGTTGTTCCCGATTTTCATAAGCGAATTTTGTTTAGCGATGAAGCGCACTTCTGGTAGAATGGCTACGTCAACAAACAAAACTGCCGCATTTGGAGTGAAGCTAATCCACAAGTGTATGTCGAAACACCGTTACATCCAGAAAAACTGACTCTTTGGTGCGCTTTATGGGCTGGTGGAATCATTGGTCCACACTTCTTCAAAAACGATGAAGGCCACAACGTTACAGTCAATGGGGATCGGTATAAAGCCATGATTATTAACTTTTTCATTCCTGAATTGAACAATCATGATGTCCAGGAGCTGTGGTTCCAACAAGACAGTGCAACATGTCACACAGCTCGTGCCACAATCGATTTATTGAAAGACACGTTTGGTGACCGCCTAATTTCACGTTTTGGACCTGTGAATTGGCCTCCAAGATCTTGTGATTTAACACCGCTAGACTATTTTCTGTGGGGCTATGTAAAGTCATTGGTCTATGCGGATAAGCCACAAACACTTGACCATTTGGAAGACAACATTCGCCGTGTTATTGCCGATATACGGCCACAAATGTTGGAAAAAGTCATCGAAAATTGGACGTCCAGATTGGACTACATCCGAGCCAGTCATATACCAGAAATCATATTTAAAATGTAATGCCACAAAATTATCTGTCGAATAAAAAAAATTCATGTCAATCGAATAATACATCGTTGTTTTATTGCAATTTAAAGTTCTATACCTCTAAAAAAACACCCTTTATATATGACTTTACAAAATATGATTTTTTTTCTTTGTGCAGCAATTGATAAAACTACTCTGTAGGCTTTGGAATGTAATAAAATGATCTTGACAGTGTTTGTAAAGGATTTACTTGCTTCAGAGGAAAATAAGTACTATTCCTTTTCAGAGAGCTGTAAAAATGCAGCAAGAAAATTGTCAAATGCTAGTAAAAATACATTAATTGTGTCAAAGCTACCACACAATTCACAAGTTTGAGTGCTTATAGTGTAAGTGCAGAAAGACAACTTTAAAAGATACACTTTATTTTGTGTTTGGTGTTTAATGTAGCAAGGACAAAAAATGGTACTTACACATTATTGTAACCTGTTAGCAATGTTATAAAAAACAAAGCACATGGTAGCCAATTCAGCATGCACAACACACATAGGAAAACAGTGTGGCCAACTTGGCGAGTTATTAAAGAATAGGTAATTGTTGTAATAATACGTAAACACTAAAAAATTTTTTAGTTGCCCCTCCCCCGCTGAAACAGGAAAGTACCAAAAAATTTGCTTTCTTATGCCTTTTCTCCCTTCCAATACACCATATACATGCACCTATGTGAAAATGATGGCACTGGGAAGCTCATCATGTAACTTTTAATCAGCAGTGAAGGGGTTTCATTAAACAAATAGTCAAGTTGATTTCATTAGTGAATTTTATAATGTTTGCAACCAATCAAATGATACTTTTAGTTATAGGGACCAATTATCAAATATCATTGAATGATTGATAGCAGTTACAGTTTGAATTCCTCCAATTTCAAATTCCTTCTATTACACTGTTTGTCTTATTTTTCTACAAAGATGAAAAACTGGAATTTGCTGATGAATGAAGAGGGTGCAGTAACTTTTCTTTCAACAATTGGAAATTTTACTGTAACCTTTTTTACAACCATGCCATGTGGATGGAAGTATTGCAAGGATTTCCGCTTGAGGTGTTACATTATTGGTTGTTAGCATATTATTGGTCTTCATAAAATGAAATAATTTTGGGGATTTAGAAATTCGCTAAAAGAAGCCTTATGTTTAATATACTGTTGGGCCAGTTCACTTCAGTGTTGTGGTGTCAACAGTAGATAGATTTTCGACCAGAAATAACTATAGATTGATTTTGTCAAAAATGTATGTGTAGGCGACAACTCGGGAAAGAAATCGCCATCCCACAGTCCCTAAACGAATAAATGCTCAAATCTGAATTGTTGTACATTTAACGATTTTTTTTATTAATAATGGGTTAAAGTGTAGTATAGGGGGCACTTGGCGCAGTCCTTTTTTTTTTGGCGACTAAAAACGGTCGCCAAGGTACTTTATTCGAAAATATTTATTTTTTATTTTAGAATGAATTCGTTATCTCATCATGGCATTTAGATAAAAATCGCCAAATCCAATGTGCCCCCCCCCATATTATACTTGGGCCGCATAAATAAAGGAAATAAAATTTTACAATGGCCGAAATTCACTACAAAAAAAAAATTGCAGGATCAGAAAACATACAACACACACACAGCAACACCAAAATATTTAATATTATTCTTTACTACTTAATATAACGAAAAAGATCCAGAAAAAAGCTATTTTTCTTTCGATCTGAATTATCAAAACATCTATAAAATAAATTACCTTAATATGTTTCATGTACTTTCGGCTTCGGCTATTAAACATAAACAGAGCTAGGGTATGATGTTACCGTAAGGAATTTACTTCTTTCTTATTGGGAGTTGTTTGGAGTGAATTACAGCTACTCCGCTGCAATCGCAGTTCCTATTGGAGAAGAAATAATTCTCTCAGAGAATTGTGTCATGAAGGTTACAAGATTTAGTGTCATTTCGCGTTTGGTTAAAGAAGCCTGTCTAGTTTTTAATGTTCCAGTTACGTACAATATGAAGCAATGGAGGTTTTTGTTAAAGATTCATGAAAAAAAAATCTAAATTTGAAAAGTAAAAGAGAAAAAAAACAAAGTGAAGAAATTTTAAAAAATTCTGTTAGGAGAAATTGGGAAAGGCTTTTTAAGGGACATTGGACCATATCGTTATAAAGGATACTGAAAATGCAGTTATACAGCAAAAAAGAGATATTGAAAGTGAGAAAAATTACGAAATATATAAGGCATTCTAACTTAAAATTTTATTATTTCATCCACATTTAGATCCACTGGCATAGCTAGTCCTGAATGGGCCCTGTGTCAAAGTTCCTTGGGGTCCTTTTTGGAAGCCCCGCGATATTTTGCGATTTTTTTTTTTTTTTTTTGCTTACACGTTTTGAGACCCCAAAACTTAGTGACCCTGCATCATTAAAACGGTGGCAGCTACGCCTTGTGTTTAATATCCGAATGATCGTAAATGCTACTAGATATATGAGAAACGACGACATTCGGAATGCCATTAAAATTAAAAGCTTTAAATCATATATTCAAAATATTGCAAAAAATTTCTTTAACTCTTTACAATCTACAAACAATATCAATATGTTAAATATGCCTCATTACAATCCTAATGATACCACAAAAAGACCGAGAAGAATACTTCTCGATTCCTACGATCCACCATAACTTATTAATTCCGTGCAATACTGTTGCACACCTATTGCTAAAATTTTTGCTAATTCCATTTAATTTTCTATTATATTTTTATATTTTTTTCACTTATTTTTATCGTAATCCCTACACCCGGGCTAATATAAAAATATATATAAAAAAGATAAATGGCGAGCGACAGCGAGCAAGCGCTTCTGCTCAGAAAGAAGGGGAAAAAAAATGTCGGAAACCGACAAGAGAAGCGTCCCAAAGATGGGGAGGGGCGGGAGAAACAAAAAGAACATTGCTAGTGAGCTACGATGAATAGAGCTAACTGACCCGATTGGGGGAAACAGATACTATTGAAAAAAGGAACGAAAATTTAGGAAAAACAATTAAAAAGTAAAAGAGACATTTTTTTTTTTTTTTAAAATATTCAGTAAAAAAATTAATCCATTAAAGCTTTTAAAAATGCTTGTTGTTTAAAGTCACTGGTTGCTTTAAGGGCAGGTAAGATACCAATAAGTTTTAAACAATATTGGAAATAATTTTAAAAGCTCAATAAGGTTTTAACATCATTGAAAATAATATCAGCGGGGAGGAATGATTGGAAGGAACTTTGGCTTTCTCGATTTTTTCTCGGGATTGAAGGCTGTGGAGTAGAATTATTATGATTATTTCCCGAAACAGCATTAGCAAATGAAAAATTTTCTTTTACATTATTTGAGTTAAAAGTATTGTTATTTTTATTTATCGTTTGGGGGCTGACTTGGGTTTGGAAATCTGGGGCATTTCGTGTAGCGGCATATGCCCGTACACGTGGCAGTTTATACAATATGGGTTTTCAATCCTCTGGGTGATATTGCAATCTTTCGTCATGTGTTCTTTTCCGCATTTAATGCATCTTGGTTTCATAAAACAATTAGCCGCGGTATGATAAAAGTTATTGCATTTGTAGCATTGAGTAACACCCCGAATGGAGTATCCTCAACGCTGATTTTTAAATAATGTAGATGGGTGAGCTGACGAATCGTTAAATTAAAATCGTTACGGGGAAGAGTTTAAGAAAAAGGGCAGTTCTAGTTTGGTTCGTTTAGAGATCATTTGTGTACAACTTGTTACGGTAAATCCGAGGTCCTCAAGGTCTATTGTGATTTCTTCGGGGAGGGTGACACGCGGTAATCCTTTTATGACGACTTTTAATGGTTTATTTTCTAATAGCGGAAAGGTATAGAATTGAAATTGACTGTCGGATTCCAGGAAGTGGGAGAGACTTCTGCATTGATCTATGGTATTGGGGTAGAGTTTAAAATAATCTCCGGCAGTTTTTATTTGAACATCTGGAAAAGTTTCATTGATCATTTTAATTTGATCTCTATAATTTTCACTAACTTTTAGAGTAATGGGGAGAGGGGCTTTAGGTTTAGTTGAATTATTTTCCGTTGTCATTTTAATTATAGGATCAGGGTCTGGGGTTAAAGTTTCGAAATTATTTTTCGTTTTAAGGGGTTCAAGAGCTATAGTGGGGGTGATCGGTCTGGCAGTTTTCTTGGGGAAAGCAAAGCCTTCCGAATCTTCCTTCTCGTTTTTTCTCTTTTGGGGCTGAATTTTAGTTTTACTAGTATCTGTTACAGGGCGCACTGGGAATAAAAGAGCATGGTCAAGGCAGTTAGCATCTAAACATGGAGGAATTAATCGTAGCTCACTTACCTTGCGTTCTTTCACTTCAATATTCATCTGAATCATTTTTTCAAGTTGCGGTATAGAGGCCTTATCTCCGATAGCTCGGTTAATTGTTAAAGTCTTTTTGTACGTATCGAGCTCAGAATCCAATTTTTCTATCTCTCGGATAGCCAGCCTCCTCTTCATACAGTCGGTCTCTGGCAGTAAATTTGATGTATCCGATTGGATTGACATTGCAGACTCAGGTCTCTGAGACTGTTTTGACTCGTCCTCCGAATCTGACTCACTCATTTCCGAATGGTAGTTTCGCAAAAAATCCACACACACTACTAGAGGCAACCCCCTTGATATAAAAGCCCTGAAAAGGGCTACAAAGGACTTTACGTGCTCTCTCTGACTCAATGATAAAATAAGATGATGAAATGAAATACACCCGGGCTTGCCCCTCCCCCTCTATCTTAAATTTCTTTTTGAGAGATTTAAGCAGCCAATGAGAGTCACTATCACATCCCGCCATGAACCAATCAGGGAGCTTCATCTCGACACTGCCACGATCACAGAATTCCGCATGACCAAGGCAATCTCCCCAACGATTGGCTCGACCAATCAGCTAACTGCTACTCACTAGAGGCACCTTGTGTTTAAATCCTGAACTTCATTAACGTCATTCTCAGGTGCCCTACTGACGCCGTCAACTGATTGCAGCTCAAAATTATGAGATTTGTTGGCTGCAGTTAACAGATTTTAATGTCGGATAGAATTATAGATTAGTTGGAAGTGTTCAAAATATCAAAGGTAATCAAACACATGCTGTGTCTGTAAAATCAAATCTGTATTGTGTTACACTAATTTCGATTTCATAATAATTTTCAAGGAATTATTTTAAACTTATAATTATTCAATTGAAGGAAGGAGAATTTTTTCGATCACGCTAAATACATTGCATTATTTTTTGCAGTTTTAAATCTGAGTATCTTTTATATGTTTTAAATCAAAGTTATAGGGTTAGTTTCTATAATTTTAATCCAATTAAAATACAAAATGGTTGCCTGCTGTGTTCCATGTTGCTTATCCACTAAAAGAGAGAACAAAGATAGATCATTTCATTTATTTCCGGCAGATCCCGTTAAAAGGAAAGAATGGGAAAAGAGTATTTTTGGTGAGGACTTCAACATGGAACTGCAAATTGCATATGTTTGTTCTAAACATTTTAAATCAACTGATTTTACAAGAATGAATTTTTTTAATCAAAAACGCAAAATGCTAAAACGTGAAGCTGTACCATCAGTTTGTATCACATATATGAAAGGGAAGGAACCTTCAGAAACAGGTCCCCCTTCTAAAAGATTCAAAATTTTAAATATGGAAACTGAAGTTAAGAAGCAACCAGAAGTTTATTCTAATATACATGAAGAAAAGAGTGGAAAAGTCTACTCAAATGCTAAGAGTTATGGTTTGAAAATAACTCACTTGAAAAAAATGGTAAATTCACGAACAAAAAAAGTAGAACAGTTAGAAAAAACAGTTTCGGAATTGAATAAAAAATTAGACTATTATGAAAAGAATACTGTGTTTCAGAACATGAAAAATATCATGATGTTAGAAGAACAAGGAGAAGGAAACATAAGGACATCTTTTATTTTGACTCAAGTGAAAAATTACAACAAAAAAAAACCTCTTTGGCCAGAAACTGTTATTCGTGAAAGTGTCATTTTACATGAAATATCTCAAGAAGCCTATAATACTTTAATAAAGCGAAAAATGTTGCAGTTACCTACAAGAATGACTCTGTCTAGATATGTGAAGTCAGGACATCTTAAAGAAGAAAATCGAAAATTAACTAGTCCAAAACCTAAGCCTCCGAGTAAGCTGCCAATGTCGAATGAAAATAACGAAAATTCACTTTATTATCTAGTTTACGATACAGCGACAGGAAATGAGCATTATATTTATGGAAGGCCTTTACTTGAAAATGAATCCGAACAAAACAATGTTGAAGAACAAAATAAAGCTGACAATCCGGAGGAATCATCCGAGGAGCAAGATAATGATGAAGAGGTAAATGAGAATGAAGATTTGGAAGAAGATATTGTAAATGAAAGTGGTGAGATTATAAACATGAATGATCATAACATTTTGAATGAGACTGAAGATGAGAATATGAACCCAAATGAATATGAAGAAAAGTGTATGGTTGATTATGCAGAAGAGATTGAACATGATTGTGAAAATACTAATTATGAATTTGAAGACAGTATTAATGGCTATCTTGATAATGTGAAAAACAGAAATGATCATGAAGACAGTATGTATAGATATGAAGAAAATAGTAAAATAAACTGTGATGAAGGAAATGTAAGCTATGAAGAAGAAAGTGTGCAGAACTACAAAGAAACAAATATAAATGATTTTGAAGAAGAAAATGTGGATGGGGGAGATGCTGAAAACCAAGCATTTTATCATAAAAAGATAGTGAACAAAATCCAACAGCAAAACTTGACTATAATAAAAATAAGAAAAGTGGAATAACAATGGACTAAAAAAAAATACAGTAAAACACAGAGGGCATCCTCTTATTGTATTTGCTCATGTTGAAGCAAATAACCATTTACAGAACCATTAAAATAGAGACAATTCCAAGTATTTGACACATTCATTTATAAAAGAAACTTTTTTTTCTACAATGTAAATACATTCTAAAAAATTATCATTAATATCTGTGGTCTATTTATTTTGTAGTGTAGTTTTTTTTATATATACATAAATGTAGTTTATACATTTTTTGATAACACTTCAATTGAAGAGCCTTTTTATGTCTAGACAGGATTTGCTTTATAATCTTTAAAATTTATGTAATATTAAAACTACCTAAAAGAAATTCACGTTTAAAAAAAATTAATTTGAGAAGAATCAGGAGTCAGAGTTTCACTGTATGTACACAAAAAGCAGCAAATAACCCAAGTTGTTTTATGAATGGTTAAAGATAGATTTTCTTCAGCTATAGAGTGTATTTTATATGTTTTAAAATTATATATGTGCAAAATGTACCAAATGGCAGTCCATACATTGTAAATGTTGAAAAGGACCAAATGTGTAGTAAAATAAATATGTTTGCTGATATTTCCATAAGAGCAAATTATTGTGTCTAATGTATGCATTCGCAAGAAGTTTTAAAAGTGTTAATAATTGTATTATAAAGTTTTTTTAAAAAATTGGGTACTTACATATAAGTGTCACCACAGCCAAATTTGTGCCACGAGAATCATGTCATTTTGACTGTTTGCTTTTTCAAATAAAACATGTAAGAATCTTTATTGTTTTGATATCATAGTGCAATTCACATGTCTTGGTTGCAGTGTTGATAATACATAAGTACCAAAAATTGTTTAGAAGATAAAGCTACAACCATTCACTGTTAAGAAGTACTAAAAATTTTATTCAAATTTACAAAAAATAATTCTGTTTCCAAGAATTATATGTATATAATTTTATTTCAAAATAGCATTTCCTAATATGTGTTCTGAATTATAAATCCAGATTTGTGCTCAAATAGAGTTTTAACCTTTAATATGTATATTTGAAATTCTGCATGTATATTATGTCAGTTCTTATTTAATATTAACTACCTTAATTCAGCATAGTTTAAGTTTTTTAAAAACTTTTACTTAAAGCAACTGAACTGTAAAATTATAGTTTAGGGATTGATTAGGTGTATGTGTATATTTTTTCAACAATTTTTTATTCTTAAAAAAATTCTTGACTTGTATTTAACAATTTAAAATTTCTCTAAATGTATTCTTATGAATTGTAATGTAATATAAATGTGATACTTTCATAGAAATTTGTATTAAATCTTACAGAGATGTAAATACTTATACAGAGGTGCAAAATCTATTAACACTACTACTTTGTTTCTGAGATATTTGTTTACAATAATTGTAAATGGAAACTTTTATATTGGTGCTTTCTATGTAAATTAGTGTGATAAATTTTTGCTATATATATACAACCTTTCCCCCCTTGAAAACATTAAACTAAAATCAAAATTTATTTATTCTTTTAATATTTTTCTTTCTTTTTAGTTTATTATTTAGCATATTAGAATTCTTTTAAATTTAAGTTTTTTCTTTATTTTTCAAGAATGAAATGTATTTAATAATGAATTGTATTGCTTCAGTTACTCTTATTACTTAATCATTATTTAAGCACATCATTATTACTGAAAGACATTATTTTTCTGTAAAGAGAGAGAGAGAGTTTCAAAGGTAATTAATTCATTTCAAAAATTTTTGTATTAGTTTTAATTTTATACAGGAGGTTGTCTAAAGCTTTTTAAAATGAAATTAATAACACTCGATAATGTTGCATAGATAAAAAATATTGGGTACTTACAGTAGCGCACGCAGGAATTTTTCAAGGGGTGGGGGGTCAGGGGTCGAAAGTTCACCATTCTTGTATCATGTTCCTTTTGATTTTGTCAATTTTCGGGAACAAAACACAGTAAAAAACTAATTATTGAATAAATAATTAGCATTAATTAATAAAATTAATCATTAATAACAAATACTTAATTAATTTTACGTACTATATACGTAGAATTATAAACAATCTGAAAAAATCAAGGGCTTTGGACCCCCCCCCCTTGTGTGCGCCACTGGGTACTTACATATTATCACTACCTATTAGCAACATTATATGAAATGAAAGCACATTGTCAGTTCAGCACGTACAACACTTGCGAAATTGGGGTTGCTAACTTGGCGAGTTATCTTGAACATTGGCGATTGTTGCGATAATACGAATATTAAATACTGTTATATGTGTTGCATATATCACAACATTTTAAGGTACTTACATATTGTACCAGGGCTGAGGTACTGTTTTGGCTTGACAGCCACATTGTGGAAACATAGGATACTGGAGGGTAGTACCTTTTTAAAATGATTACATTCATTAATTCTTTGCATTTCAGTAAAGGTATAAATTGTGCCATAAATAAGTTAAATAAATTTATATAAAAAATATATATATAAGTTAAATAAATAGTGACAGATTTATTTATTGGGCTAAATTCATATCATCCACAGCAGCAAGCATAATTGATTCTAGAATCAGTTTAATGAGACAAATTTACTTTATTAAACTTTTCTACAATTTTTTTTTTTTAAAATCAGAATGGAGCTTGCTTATATATTGAACTTCTCATCACAGTCTGCAAGTTAATGTCAGCCAACTTCTATCTATAGACTTATCTATCTTCAACTTTAGGTGATCTTCCTGCAAGAAAAACTTTGCTCACACGAATATATTTTGACCCTAGTAAGGAGAACACTCTTTATGTATTTGGTTTTCTGTCTTGGCAGGATGATATTGGCCCACCCCTGTATTATACCAATTTTGCCAAACACTGTCATTGTTATTATAGATTTGGAACATGCACAGGAACTATTTTCCGCTGTTGGCTGCATTTGGCAATGTTTGTTGACTTGAAGAAATTAGTTGATAGTATAATACATAAGTACTCATTTTACATTATAAAGCAAATAAAATTAATATGTTTATTCATACACAAACTTGATAAAATTATTGTAATTTTATTCACTTCATTTACAATATTAAAGTCATGTTGGAAAGTTTTTTATTTTTTCATGTAGTTTTTTTCTCGAGCAATGTTTGTAGCTGAAATAAAATATGTTTTTAAAAATCTTCCTTTACAAACCTTTCTGTAGTTATATCATTTTCAACATATCTTGTGCAGAAGGAATAATATTCTTCAAATGCTTAAATTTGAAACTTCTAAAAAATACATATCATAATTAATATAATTTGCTATATCTTGATGAGAGAAACTTCAATCCCTGTGTTATTCTAATCTTAAGTTATGTAATGATGATGTCAAACAAAGAGTTATACTGAATCAAATAAATACATTTTCAATCATCAACTGAAAAAAAAAAATATCAAAGTGCGTAATATGTTTGAGTTGTTTTTTTTTAAAAACTTTTTGAACTTTTAACTAATTTTATTTAATTAAATTAACTAATCAATTTATTAACCAATTTTATTTAAATGAAAATATTCCTCTCTTGACAGTTTTAGCTTTTGTGTTAATATATTCACTGCCCAAGCTGAGATAGTGTATCTGTCCACTCATGCCGTAATCATATCTGCATTTTTATTTTTTTTAAAAAAATTATTTTTGATTTTTTATTACTATTTAAATTTTTAATTAATTTATCTTTATTGAATCTTCAATTGATAGCAAAAAAATTCACAGGTATATACCTAATGTAATATAATAAATAACATTTATTTGTTTTCTTCTAAATATATTGAGAAAAGGTATGTTTTTGCTTTCTAAATATTTGTTTTTGTATCTACATTTTAGGAAATAAATGATCCATTTGAGTACTGTATATATTTAGTCATTTCCTATGTGCCAAATACCTAAACAGTGCATGTATTTTCTATTGAAATATTCATAATTTATGATTTAGATAAGATTTTATAACTTATCTTGTAGCTGGCAAGAGAAGAAACTCAATGAGGTTGATTTATGTGACGTCATGTTCACGTGAATGTTAACTCTAACCTAATAATTCTTTGTGTACTATTTTGCTCTTGCTCTTATACATTATAGCTCGATTACAGTAAAAGATCAGATAATTGTATAGGAAAAAAATCTGTTTTTAATATCCCGGTAAAAAAATTCGAGTGTTTAGTTAACGTGATGAAGCGTAAGGGTTTTAAACCATCTCCTCACTTATTATGCTCTGACCACTTTGAATAATCTTGTTTTCCAAACATTTTTAGAAATCGTCGCCAGCTCCATTCCTATACTATTTTTGTGTTCACAAAAGAAACTTCTGCTAAAAGGAATTTGGGTAGATATCTACAGGAATGTAAATATTTTTTGTTTATTTTAAATTAAATTATATAAAGAACATACCTAAAAAGATAAAATATATTTAGCTAACTTAAATTTTAATTTTACTCATCTTCAGAGTAGTTAATAGATATTTCTGTATTAAATTATCTAAAATAAAAACACAAGAATCTAATATGTAACCCTACATGTCATATATTAAAACAAGTTTTTGTCTCTCTCTATATATATAATGTGTTATATATATATAGACAAATATGTATATAAATATGTATTATATAAAGGGTGTTTTTTTTAGAGGTATAGAACTTTAATTTGCAATAAAACAACGATGTATTATTCGATTGACATGAATTTTTTTTTATTCAAAAGATAATCTCGTGGCATTACATTTTAAATATGATTTCTGGCATAGGACTGCCATGGCTGGCTCGGATGTAGTCCAATTTTCGATGACTTTTTCCAACATTTGTGGCCGTATATCGGCAATAACACAGCAAATGTTGTCTTCCAAATGGTCAAGCGTTTGTGGCTTATCTGCATAGACCAATGACTTTACATAGCCCCACAGAAAATAGTCTAGCGGTGTTAAATCACAAGATCTTGGAGGCCAATTCACAGGTCCAAAACGTGAAATTAGGCGGTCACCAAACGTGTCTTTCAATAAATCGATTGTGGCACGAGCTGTGTGACATGTTGCGCCATCTTGTTGGAACCACAGCTCCTGGACATCATGATTGTTCAATTCAGGAATGAAAAAGTTAGTAATCATGGCTCTATACCGATCACCATTGACTGTAACGTTGTGGCCTTCATCGTTTTTGAAGAAGGATTCCACCAGCCCATAAAGCGCACCAAACAGTCAGTTTTTCTGGATGTAACAGTGTTTCGACATACACTTGTGGATTAGCTTCACTCCAAATGCGGCAGTTTTGTTTGTTGATGTAGCCATTCAACCAGAAGTGCGCTTCATCTCTAAACAAAATTGGCTTATGAAAATCGACCATTATTTTCGAAATAAAATTGCACAATTTGAAAGCGTTGTTCAGGCGTGAGTCTATTCATGATGAATTGCCAAACCAAACTGAGAATAAATCACTTGACAGTTGTTACATAGGTCGCCATCTTAAAAAGTAATGCGAACTTAAACTTCTATACTTGGAAAAAAAACACTCTGTATATATATATATATTGACAAATATGTATTACTATATAATTTTATTCTTTTGGGAAACTAATTTCGAAAAGCATGCACTACAGAAATGAAAAAATAACTTAATTTACTACAGGCTCATTTTTGTTTATACTTGAAGATAAATTAAAAACCATTTTCAAACATTAGAAATGAATGCAAATTACCATTTACCTTTTGTAAAGTTATAAGTAAAAAAAAATTATATATGCAACATTTTTAAAGCCTTTATTCGCAGCATCATTTTAGTAAAAAGATATTATTTATCGAAAATTTCATTCTGAATGTTTTAAAAAATTAAGACATTAAAATTTTTTAATTAAATTGTGTATATTATGGAAGATAAATTGGTGTGTATATATATTGAATATAAAAGTCCTGTTCTCTCCTGCATGGTCAAAATAATGTCATTTTTGATTTCATAATTCTTTTACACAAAAAAATAAAAACTATAAAATATTTGTGTGGTGGATGTATTTATTATGCAGTATAGGGATTTCTTAACACAACATCTGTTTTTCAGAATTTGACTGGTATAAATTTTCCACACAGATGTAGAATTTTTTTTACTATGGATAACATTTATTGGTATTTGCAGAAGGGTTATCAAAATGTAAAATTCATTAATTTTGATAAGTTTTACATATAGACTATACACATATTATTGAAGTATAACACAGTTTTTATTGTAGAAATCTATGCAACCCCAGCTGAAATGTATTAAGCATAAGAATACTCTGGATTTTAATTTTTACATAAGTATTAAAATCTAAAAGGTTCATCTGTATTGATACTATCCTGCTTATAAATTTAAGTCCTGAATAAATTTGTTGTATTGAGTTATTTACAAATATTGACCCAAGAAGTGTCCTTAGATCAGTTCTATGATATTTATCAATAATTAAGATCATGAAACCAAATATGATTTTACATATAAACATTTGATTCTGTAGGATATTTACTTTCTAAAAGCAATAGAAGTATTCGAAATTTTAATATAACCTTTTTCATTTCTCTATTTACCCTTAAAGGAACAACTTGACAAATTGCTATTCGCAATAATCTACATTAATGCAAAATTCGGTTAAAAAAAAAAGGTAATTTCAGAAAAATTTCAAAATTATTTTTAATGGGTTAATTGTCCAAAATCACTGATATTTTTGTGTGACGTGTATTGAGAGGGCAAATTTGGAGCACTTGTATATTATAATATAGACTCTCTAATTTCTTAAAATCATAAAACCGCCAAATGCTACGATATAATACAACCAATAGTAGAAACTGTTCATGATCATGTTTGAACACAGTAATTATAGTGATATAATTTTTTTTTAATATTCGGATGTATTTTTGATTGGCGAAATTACCGTATTTTCCTGTATATAATCCGCGGATTATGTGTTAAAAAAGTTTCAAATTTCGTTGTGCGTATTATACGCCGCCGCGGATTATCTGAGAAAAAACATTCTCCATCAGAAAAGCGAACAATAAAGTTTTGGAAGAAATGCCGTTTATGTTTTATAAAATAAATAACAGATGGCGCTTTCATGACTCGGATGACGTATTTCAGCTATAACTAGTTTTTGTCCAATTAATTCAAAAACGAATTCGATTCCTCGGAAGGAAAAAATAGTTATTAGTCGCTGGCGCCATTTCCAATTTTCTCTCTTGACTAGAGCTATTAAGTCCTTCGAAAGTTTTCATCAAGTTGAAGCGGAAGTGTTAAGTTACACTACAAACTTAAAAGGCTACCAAAATCGGGAAGCTGCAAGGTTTTTCAACGTTGACGAATTGAATATTCGTTTGTGGAGAAAAAAGACAAAAACTTCGAAAATTGTGATTGACGTGAAAGTGCCGATCATTTTGGTAAACCTCACTGGCCAGAATTAGAGGAAGAAATAAATAAAAGGATTTTAAAAGAAAGAGACGGGAAGCAGTCTCGATCTAAATTTTTTTGCTGTTAACTTGCTAAATTAAAAAAAAGAAAGATTTTTTCCGCATGGAATGTTTTGTTTAACAACTCAAAACATAGATGGCAGTAGCAAAGAATTTTTTTTGTTTCATTGAGATTATCGTAAAAAATATTATACATATTTCAAAAGACATTTCGTAATAAATTTTTTTTCCTGTACAATTTCTTACTTCTATTTTCAATTATATTGTGTATTTTTTGTCTTTATGACATTCATTATCGGCAGTTTATATTTTGGATTATTCGGCCTAAAAACTGCCGCGGATTATATACAGGAAAATACGGTAGTTGGCAGTTTAATATGTATGTTCCAAATTTTGGAATGGCATGAGTACTGATTTAGCATTTCTTAGACAAACTTTGAAGTAATTAATTTTATATTTGAAGTTAATATATTTTCAAACATGTGCCGCGTTGGGTGGTTAGGCATATAACATTTATTAACTTTAAAGATTAAATGAGCAATTAAGAGGTAAGCTTTCAAGAACTACAACACATGGCGTAGCGTTAAATAAAGACCACTTTTTGAGTTCCTCACACCCTCGGGCATTCCTCTTCGGCACGGTCAAAGGAAAAGAGGTTGCTTGTCATTGGTAGATGTGCAATGACGTCATTATTCTGGGTTGCCTGGTTTGGCGTTATAGCATTTTTCTATGCCGTAGTGGTTCATTGTTGTTCTCGTGTCCATGAATAAATGCAGTAGATATCACTATATTCCGTCGAAAGTCTTGATCACTGCCTCTGCTATTCTGGGAGCATCAGGGCTGTACAGGAGCTCCCGCAAAGAGTCCCTCAGAGGGACCATTCCCATTTTTAGTAACTTTGTTGCGACGGTTGGGCATTCCAAAATGTGATTGGTTGTCAGTTGAAGATCTGGGCAGTGTTTGCATTGAACATAAGATCTTGTCTTGTCTGGGTGAATCTTCATGCCCTTAAGGTGTTCAGTTCTCAATCTGGCAATTGTGGATGTTATAATTCGAGGACAGTCAAATTCCGTAACAAGGGGTTTTTTAAAAGTGTGATTCATAATTCTATGTTTGGCTACTGCGTTAGCATCATCAAGTGTAATGGTGGTGCACTTATGTTCGATGTCTCTAGCTTCTTTGGCGAGGCTATCTGCACATTCATTACCCTCAATGTTGACATGTGCGGGTATCCATTGCAGGATACAGGATTTTCTTTTGTTGTGCAGCTGTTCTAGAAGGGTAATAATATCACAGGAGATGTTAGTCTCTCCGTTTCTTATGGCTTCTATAGCTGATTTAGAATCTGAGAAGATTACTAATCCTTCTGTAGAACCAATAACATGTGGGTTTTGTTGATATAATATAAGGGCCTCTCTAATTGCCACGAGTTCACTTGTGAAGTTTGAGGCGATTATGCCTGTGTTAATTTTGTGTTTGTAGTTATTACCATCTGGGAGGAGTAAGATGATTCCGGCACCTCCATTGCTGAGGGATCTGTCTGAGGAACCATCGGTGTAGGCGATTGCAAAGTTATCTTGAGAGAGTATTGCTATCGTTTCCAGTCCTTTTTTGTCTGAGAGTTACAGGGTCTTCTTTTTTGGAACATGGCTGCAACAATTCCAATTCGAAACAGATATTCTTTGGTGGGTTTTTTGGAATGAGGGGCTCCTGAAGGAACTCCAAAGAGGAATGATCCAAATTGAGTTCTTTTCTGATTTCACTATCAAGTTGGAGAGTCGAAGATCTTTTGAGCCTTGTAGAATGCTTCCATTTATCAAAAACTCTTCTAGAGATATGGTCCAAACCATATGAGCGTAGTTTATTAGTGAACTTGATAGTGGCAAGTTTGCGCCTGCTTTCAAGCGGAGGCAGGCCGCATTCTTGTTCGGCCTTTTCATTATTGGTTGATGACACTGCACCAATAATAATTTTAGCAGCTCTGTGTTGTACAGAATCAAGTTTCCGCTTAACAGAAATAGAGGCCGGAGTCCAAATTGGGGTCGCATATTCTAAAACCGGTCTGATAACAGTGCAGAAAGTGCTTTTTAGGGTTTGAGGTCTTGAGCCCCAAGAAGTTCCGCATAGCTTTTGAAGAATATTCAGTTTTCCAAGAGCTTTGTTGGTAGTTTGTTCGATGTGCTTTGAAAAGCGGAGTTCGGGATCTAAGGTTACTCCAAGATAGGTGGGTAGGTCGACTTTTTTGATTTGAGAGTTCTGTATTTTGATATTAGCATTAAAACTGCTTCTGTGTCGTCTATCGGTAGAGAAGATGCAGTAGTTTGTTTTGTCTGCGTTGATGGTTAATTTAAGATTCTCTGCCCATTCAGCAATACCTTTCAGTGTTGTGTTTAGGGCCTTTTCCGATTCTGTAATGTCATTGTGTGGGTGCCATACAGCAATATCGTCAGCGTAGCAGGCGATATTTGTGTCTGGGTGAATATGATGGTGGATGGTGTTCATAAAGATGAGAAAGAGCAAGGGGCTTAAGACAGAGCCTTGAGGAACTCCAGCCCACATTCTGCGAGATTCTGAAAGTGCCCCGTTAAATCTAACGGAAAATTTTCTTCCTCTGAGAAAATCATTTATCCACAATAACGCTTTGCCATTAATTCCGGTGCCTTGGATAGTATGGACCAGTTTTTGACGCCAAACTCTATCAAATGCTGCTGAGATGTCCAAAAATACTGCTAAAGTTTTCTTGTGAGGGGGAACCTGTAACCCCTAGAGGGCGCGTCCCCAGGTGGCGGATAGGGGAACGCCTCCATTGATTTCCAATGGGTGGTAGAAGGGAAATAAAATACCTTCCGTGGACCAACAGGTAGAAGTCCAACCTCCTGGAGGCTATGGCACCTTTTTTTCCATGAATAGTGGTTCATTGAAACATAAAAGTTTTGTCCCATTTTGGGAGATTGTTTTTCAGGCAGTTTTTTCTTCCGTGTCTTGAGTATAATAGCTAAATTCCCTTGCGTATGAAATTTTCACTGTAAAAATAACAATCGGTTCTTTTTTTCATTCACGTAAATCAAAATATTTTTAATGGATTCAATTTTGTAGAAGAAATATATATTTGAGCTTAGTAAATGAGGAACTCAATTACAAATAAAAAAAATTGTTATATAATTTTTAATAATCCATTTACTGTGATTAAAAATACTTTGAAAATGAATTACATGTTTCGAGTTTTATCCTTATGTAAGAAAAAAGAAGTCACTTATAAATAAAGAAAATTTATGTTTTTTTTTATAATATATATTTATTGGTAATATTAATGTACATTTTAAAGGTAAATGAATTCGTTCTTATATCAGAATGAATTTGTACAGGCAAGTGATATTTTAAATTATTAGCTTAATTTCATTTTTGTAATTAGTGATTTGTTTTTTGTATATATATATATATACATATATATATATATATATATATATATATATATATATATGTGTGTGTGTGTGTGTGTGTGTGTGTGTGTGTGTGTGTGTGTGTGTGTGTGTGTGTGTGTGTGTGTGTGTGTGTGTGTGTGTGTGTGTGTGTGAAAGACTCATTTATTCACATTTATAAAAAAATTCGTCTAATACTCTGTTTCTTTTTAAATTTTAGAATTAAATTTACTGCAAAAATTTTAGCTATTATAAACTTAACTATATAAATAAACTTATACATAAATTTTTATTTTCTATCCTTAGTAAAATACTATAAATAAAGTTATTCGTGGCTATTGTATAAGAAACACCTCACTGTTCTAACTTCCACATCACATCCATATTATTCGTTCAAATTATCATCAACACATTTATTCACATAATTCTCAATTTTTGCAATTATTTTAGAGGTTTCCTCTTCTAACATGCTCACACATACAAATCTTCATTCAGGGTTTAAATCAAAAGTTCTGAAACAGAGTACCACTTCAATCCCTTCATCAGGGGTTTGTTATAGAGAATAGTTTGTTTTTATAACAGGCAAGTATAATGAAGATATAGTCATTAATGGAATTTGGATTCATCTTAAGAAGTATTTACTGATCGATGTTGTGTCACTCGAAGGACATCAATTTTCTCCTTTCCTAAAGTATGTTTCCTCCTGTAAAGCTACTGCTCGAGAATTAATACGAAAATATGACATAAAATAATACGTTTTCGAGCAAAAATAAAAATTATAGCCATTAAATTATAATTTCCAAAAACTTATCTAGATTTTGCATATTATTTTAAAAGAATTTTCACACACTAATTATTGACTTTCTTATAGTTACAATTAAAGATAATCAAGAAAGTATAAAACGTAGCAGAAATTATTTAACGAAATCTCTCTCTCTCTCATTTAGAAAATTTTTTTTTCCAGCATTTTCATTCTTAATATATTGTTGCGTTTTCGGGGGTTCGAAATGATTGAAGCCGAAGAGCGGGATCCAAAACAATTTTATTCTTGGCCAAAACAGTCTTCCACAAATTGTAGAACAGTTCGAGAAAGTCACGTACAATCGATGAAAATACTGATAACACAGATGTAATACACTAACAAAAGCAATAGTAAACACTCAGCACAAAAATAATAACTCAATAAAAGCAATAACACACGCACTATGCAATCGTCTCTCTCTGTCTCAAGTACAGAGAGGTATCACTTGCATGAAAGCTGAGATCTGACTGACTGACTAGCCGGCCCGGGCCCTTTTATACCTTTCGGTCAGAAACCTCTTGCACTTGCCAGAATAATCGAGAAATAGAAAGGTCTAGCAAAATCCGGAACGTACGAGAAAAGCTCAATACAGTAATACATTCAATACAATAGTGTTACAATACCGCGATAGGGTTGCCAGACAGGGTTATTAGGAGCAGGGTTGCCATGGTCGCCAAGCTTATCGCCCACATTTGGCGATATATCGCCAAATTTGGCGCCAAAAAATTAAGTCGCCAAATCCGTCGCCAACTTGGCGCTAGCTGCAATATTTGGCGAGTTTACCATTTAAACCAATGTTAAAGCATGGGGGCCGTGCAATGCAGTGGAAATGATATTACAGGTAAACAGGGTTGAAATCACATTAGATACGACAAATTAAACTGTAGAAATGAACACAAATGAGTAGAAACAATTAGAATAAGACTAAATTCGTAACATTGCCCCCCTCTCAAGAACTGCACGTCCCGGGCAGTACAACCCTTCATCAGACGTTAACATAATAATAAAGCAATTGATTAAAAACAATTAAATGAATATGCAATAATAAATATGTAATACATAGTACAAAATAAACACCTAATGCATAGTACAAAATAAACACGTAATGCATAGTAGAAAATAAACACTTACAAAACAATAAACAAAATTATTTACAAGATTATTTACACACTAACTTATTTATACAAGACCATGGTCAAAATAAATTACACGATAATTGACACACTAAGAATTATGGCCATAATATGGAGCAAGCCTGTCGTAATGAACGACTCTAGGCTTCGAATTCGTTGACTTACGGATCCGGATTACGACGTCGTTTATTATCTTTAAAATTGTATAAGGACCGTCCCAATGCGATTGTAGCTTAGAGAAAGTCCTTTGCGTCGAGTCGGGTTGTAGAACCACACCTTGTCACCTTCCTTGAATTGATGTCCTGTGGCTTTTGTGTCGTACCGAGTCTTCATCTTCTCCGTCCTCAGGTTGATCCGTTCTCGAGCCAAATTGTGTACATCTTCAAAACGTGCCTGGAGATTCTGCACGTACTCCTCAGGCGATGAAGGTGTATCCGGAGGGCGACCAAACAGCAGGTCACAAGGGAGACGAAGATCTCGGCCAAAAAGCATCTGGGATGGTGAATATCCGGTAGTCTCGTGAACGGCGCTGCGGTACGCTAGCAGAAAGAGAGGAACTTTCTGGTTCCAGTCTTGTTGGTTCTTGGAGACCATCAGTGAGAGGTTATTCAGGATGGTACGATTAAACCTCTCCACCATGCCATCTGACTGTGGGTGCAAAGGTGTGGTCTTGGTCTTGTCAATTCCGAGTAGTTCACAGACCCCCTTCAATACCGCAGAGACGAAATTTCTTCCCCGATCGGAATGAAGTTGAAGAGGTACCCCATATCTCGATATCCAGTGCTGCACTACAGCCTCCGCTACGGTGGGGGCTTCCTGATCCGGAATGGGGTACACTTCGGGCCATTTCGTGAAGTAGTCCATGACAACAAGTAGGTACTTATTACCAGACGCAGTCCTTGACAGAGGTCCCAGGATATCGAAAGCGATACGTTCGAAGGGTGCTCCAACATTGTAGCGATGCAGCTTCCCTCGGCTACGTATCTTTGGCCCCTTCCGAGCTGAACAGGCATCACAGGACTTGCACCACTGTTCCACGTCAGCTCTCACTTTACCCCAGCAGAATCGCTCTCGAACTCGGTGCAAAGTTTTCATGACGCCGAAATGACCTCCTGTTGGGCTGCCATGCAATTCTTTGAGTACCTCTGGGATACGAGATCGAGGAAGTACTAATTGCCACCTGAATGTCTTTCCATCCTCTGATTCGAATTTTCGGTATAGAACACCATTCCTGAGATGTAGAGAATTCCAGAGGGCCCAATACTGCTTAGTTGTAGGACTATAAGCCGAGATGTCCTGCCAACTTGGTTTATTGCTGGAAGACTCCATAAACTCTATAAGGGGTTTAATATCAGGATCCGCCATCTGGTCTTCTCGAAATTTCTCGTCACTCCAGGGATCGGGTGGCGTCGCTGTTGAAGTTGTTATCTGGCGTATAGCATAGTCATATTTGGTCTCTACTCTGGAACAATGACGACAATTTTCTGGGCATGGTCTTCTTGAAAGGGCATCAGCATTTCCATGCGAGGAGCCTTTACGATGTCTGATGTCAAAGTAATACTCGTTGAGCCGTTGTATCCATCTGGCTACCTGGCCTTCAGTATTTCTAAAATTCATTAGCCAGGTTAAAGAGGCATGATCGGTACGTAGAAGAAATTTTTGGCCATAGAGATAGTGATGGAAATGCTCGATGGCTTTCACAATAGCCAGTAGCTCTTTTCGAGTGACACAATAATTTCTTTCCGGTTTCGATAAACACTTACTCCAATAAGCTACGACTCGTTCCTGGCCATCTATTTCCTGAGATAATACTGCTCCGACACTCTCATTACTGGCATCAGTGTCCAAGATAAATGGCTTGTCCGGTTGTGGATATATTAAGATCGGTGAAGACGTCAAAGCTTCTTTAAGCTGGAGGAAGGAATCTTCACATTCTTTTGTCCACTGAAACTTTTGTTTACTTTCTGTTAGCTTGTGCAAGGGTCTTGCGATGTTAGAGAACCCTTTCACAAACTTTCGGTAATAAGTACATAGTCCCAGGAAGCTTCGCAGCTCACGGAGGTTTTCAGGGCGTTTCCAATTCTTTACGGCGGACACTTTTTCGGGGTCCGTACGAACACCTTCTGCAGAGATGATGTGTCCCAGATAATTGACTTCTTTCTGGAAGAACTTGCATTTCGAAGGGTTTAGCTTCAAGTTAGCGTCGCTTAATTTTGATAACACCTTCCGGATATTTTGAAGATGTTCTTCAAACGTACGCCCTCCTATTATGACGTCATCCAGGTAAATAAGGCAAGCTTCAAAAGTCAGACCCTTTAGCACGGTCTCCATCAGGCGCTCGAAAGTAGCTGGCGCATTGCAGAGCCCGAACGGCATGACTTTGAACTGCCATAGTCCTTGGCCGGAAGTGAATGCTGTTTTTCTCTATCTTCGGGATGGATCTCCACTTGCCAGTATCCGCTCTTTAAATCTAAAGTCGAGAACCATTTATGACCGGAAAGGGTATCCAGGGTGTCATCTATCCTTGGAAGAGGGTAGCTGTCCTTCTTGGTGACGTCGTTAAGTTTTCGATAGTCCACGCAAAATCTTGTGGAGCCATCTTTCTTACGAACCAAGACGATTGAGATGCCCACGGACTCGAAGACGGTTCTATGATGTCATTTTCCTGCATCTCTCGTAGTAGTGTTCCGACCTCTTCCTGTTTAGCAAACGGCAAGCGTCTTGGGTGCTGTTTAATCGGCGGATGGTATGCTGTATCAATTCTGTGTTGTGTCACTGTAGTATGGCCAATATCACTACTGTTTCTAGAAAACACGTCTTCAAATTCTTGGAACAGTCTTTCTGCGGAGCTTTTCTGTTCGGGGGACAATTCAACATTTTCTAGAAGGTCGGGAGTCAACTGTTGAGGCGAGTTGGATAGGAGCAAGCTCGAACTTTTGCAGACACACGTTACTGGACTGCAGGTTGCCAACACTTCACCTTTCTGGAACACTCTAGATTTTTCAGTTACGTTGCAAATTCTTACCGGGATAGTTTTTCTGAAAGGTCCACTAGCGTCGAAGCTATTAGCAATCCATTCGCTTTATTTTCCGCAGATCCAATTAGGCCAGAGTTGAAACTCACATCGTTACCGATGTATCCAGGTACTATGATTTCAGTCCTTGGGGGAATGGTAATATTCTCGTTAGCGGTTACCTGACGAATAGATTCTGTCCTGTGTTCAATTTTGAATATAGTGACTTCTTCGTGTATGGAACGTAATTCGTTCTTGTTGAAGTCTAGAGTGAAACCATGCTCCTTTAGAAAGTCCAGTCCAAGAATGAAAGGGTCTGCAATATCTGCGATATACACAGCATGTTGGTAGGTAGTGTCTCCAAACTGGATCTTGACTTTTAATTTTCCGTGAATATCAATCTTTTCCCCCGTCACGGTTTGTAGCACCACGCGGGGCGGGGTCCAGATAAGTTTCTCTTTTAATTTTTGAGCCAGATCGTTCCGAATGATAGACACATTGGCTCCTGTATCGATGATCATGTTGCAGGGAAGCTCGTTAACATGTCCCATTATAAAAATTCCATTCTCACCGGTACTCTTTGTCGAAATTTGACACACTTGAAAGTGGAGCTTTCCAAAATCTGGCAACCTCCGCCCCACGAGATGGCCATTAATTAGTTTTTCCGACACCTCCTTCTGGGAGGCGCTATTAGTTTCAGCGCCTTGGCGTGCCCGGCAGCTTCTCTGCAGATGCCCTTCTCGACCGCGGTCCAGCATTTAAGGGTCTTCTTCCCGTCTGCTTTCTGGGACATCAAAGACTCAACTCTATTCAAGAAGCTTCTCATCTGTCGCTCTAACCGCTCCACACTTGAGTTCGACGTGTCCGATTCGTTGACGGCTCGTATGGGGTGTCTGTCCTTTCGTGTTGCTTGCTGGGCTGCCTCGAATTTCATAGCAAACACTAGGGCCCCCTTTAAGTCCTTGAGATCCGCCATTCGGAGAGCTTTCTGGATTTCCGGATCACGCACCCCGTCGATGAAGTGTTGCAGCGCCAGGACTTCTCTTACTTCAGTCGGACAGTCAGAAAACGCCAAGTGAGAAAGCCTCTCGACGTCCGTCGCCAGTTCTTGAGCGTTTCGGACACTTTCTGCTGCCGTGACTTCAGCTGGAGTCTGCTGTAATCCTTCACACATTTCTCTCCGAAGCGTAACTCCAGAGCATTAACGAGAGCGTCGAAATCCAGCCGCTGTGTTTCCGGCAAAGTTTGCAAAATGTCAGCAGCGTCGGCTCGAAGAGAAGCAGCTAACTGGCAGGCCTTGGTCTGGGAGTCCCACTGGTTTGCATCCGCCACTATGGAGAATTGGGTCTTATACACCTGCCAAGAGGACTTTCCGTCATATGTAGAAAGCTTGATGGAAGGCTTGGAATAAGGAGCTTGAAACTTAAATTCATCCCCTTGACCAGTCATGACTTTCTGCTTCAATTTCTCTAGGTCACTCCTGAACGAGATGGAAACTTCTTCTACCTTTTCGAAAATTTTCGCCTCTAGTTTGCTCTCCATATCTTCGAATTTATTTTCAACCGACTCGATTCTTCCTTCCATTTCTTCAAATTTCTTGTCCATAGTCGTCAATTTGTCGCCAATGCCCTTCAAATCACTTTTCAACTCCGATTTCATTTCGCCCATATTGGCATTCATGCTGGCGGTCAACTCCGATTTCATTTCGCCCATATTGGCATTCATTTCAGTCAATTTTTCTAGAAGAGTCTGGAACTGGGCCTCCATCGCTCTTGTTGTTGGCATTCAATCCCACCTCTGACACCAATTGTTGCGTTTTCGGGGGTTCGAAATGATTGAAGCCGAAGAGCGGGATCCAAAACAATTTTATTCTTGGCCAAAACAGTCCTCCACAAATTGTAGAACAGTTCGAGAAAGTCACGTACAATCGATGAAAATACTGATAACACAGATGTAATACACTAACAAAAGCAATAGTAAACACTCAGCACAAAAATAATAACTCAATAAAAGCAATAACACACGCACTATGCAATCGTCTCTCTCTGTCTCAAGTACAGAGAGGTATCACTTGCATGAAAGCTGAGATCTGACTGACTGACTAGCCGGCCCGGGCCCTTTTATACCTTTCGGTCAGAAACCTCTTGCACTTGCCAGAATAATCGAGAAATAGAAAGGTCTAGCAAAATCCGGAACGTACGAGAAAAGCTCAATACAGTAATACATTCAATACAATAGTGTTACAATA